>VSMD01068650.1:0-115543 GCA_008750895.1 Mirza zaza | reverse complement strand
TTTTGAGACAGAGTCTCACTTTATTGCCCAGGCTAGAGTGAGTGCCATGGTGTCAGCCTAGCTCACAGCAACCTCAAACTCCTGGGCTCAAGCAATCCTGCTGCCTCAGCCTCCCAAGTAGCTGGGACTACAGGCATGTGCCACCATGCCCGGCTAATTTTTTTTTTTTTCTATATATATTAGTTGGCCAATTAATTTCTTTCTATTTATAGTAGAGATGGGGTCTCGCTCTTGCTCAGGCTGGTCTCGAACTCCTGAGCTCAAATGATCCGCCCACCTCGGCCTCCCAGAGAGCTAGGATTACAGGCTTGAGCCACCGCGCCCGGCCAGAAAAGACAGATTAACAGGAGAAAAAATTGATTTCAAATTACATACTTAGGCACTGGAGTTCACAAAGAAATGTGGCTCAAGGACGCAGTAAGAAGTTGGGGCTATCTACCATTTTAAGCTAAACAAAGGAAGAGGAGTTTTGGGCTTTTGGGAGGTAGGTAAATTATGGGAAGGGGAGGGAAGGAAATGTGTGGTCGTTAGGGTTGTTGAGTGAGTAAGAACTGTCTCAGGTGCTAGGAGTGGTCTAGTTTTCTTCCTGGTATGGGAGAGGAGGGAGACATCTTTACAAATGGAAATTTGTGCCCTGCTTTTAGACAGAAAGCAGGAGTGCTGAGAGCTAATTGCCTTCAGCTCAAAACAGTCCTTATGCCAAAGTGGTGTATTTTGGAGTGGCATGTTCTGGTCCCCTTCATTAATAACTTATACTCTATTAAAGAAGAATAAAGATTGAGCACTGAGTGGAAAAGTTTTACTGCCAGGTAGCACAGACTCGGCTCTGAGGAATGAAGCCGGGGCAGGGGGAGAAATGGTGTAGGTTTTGCATAGCTGATAGCCCACGAGCTGAGTCTCCTTGACCCTGGGAAGGCAGTCTCGCTGAGCGTTGGTGCCTGGCTGGCAAAGACACCCAGGCTTGTCAGTGAGCTGGGCACCAGGCTGGCTGGAGCTGGTGTCCTGTGTGCACCAGTTGCCCTGTCACTGTGGCACCCAGTATGTCTGCTGAACACATACTATGCCAGGTCAGGATGTGGCACCCAGAGAGGTCTGCACTGGCGTCAGCAGGCGAGGTGGCTAGGTCGGCTTTGTCCCATCTGGTGGTTATACACCCATTAAAAATGAGAGCTATTGAAATAATGTAGAAATGTGAAAAATAATACATGAACTCTTAAATGCAAGGAGTAGAACATTAAAAAATCCCAACTGTTGTACTCAGAAACCCTTTAGCAGCAAGTGATAGAAACTCAGATCTAGTTAATTTAAGCAAAAACGAGAATCTATAGATTCATGTGTCTGGAAATCTAGGTATATTCCTGGATTTCTGGATTCAAGGATTTAAGCAGTGTCCCTGGGGTTCTTTCTGTCCCATCTCTCAGTTCTGCTTGTCTCTGCTTAATTCTTGGCTGGGTCAGGGATTCAAATAACAGCTCACTTAACAACCCCAAGGCAGATAGAACATCTTTTCTAAAAACCGGCAGGAAAGTCCTGGAAAGGCCTGTTTGGGGAAGAATGATGGGGATCACGTGGAATGGCTGTTACTGAAGAAGGGGATGAAGGAATGCCACGGGGAGACACACCACAACCATGTAAGAACAAGGCGCCTCCTGGTAGCATCCAGAGACTCATTAGTAACTTATCTGCCTAGGTGATAGGAGACTGGATTTTAAAGTTGTTTACAGTGACAAAAATCACAGTGCTTAAAAGAATAATCTGACCTAAAGGTGTTCTTTCTATTCCATTATGATTGGGGCCAAAAAGGCCTTGATTGTATAATGTACACAAGAGTTTAGCATACTTTTCTCTGTAAAGGGCAGATAATAAATGTTTTAGGCTTGTAGGCCATAACATCTGTTTGCAGCTACTCAATTCTACAGGCTATACCTAAACAAATGGGTGTGGCTGTGTGCCAATAAAAGTTTATTTACAGAAATAGGCATTGGGCCAGACTTGGACCCTAGGCCCTATCTTGTCCATCCGCTCATAGAGATGTGACTGAAAATTTTATATTCTAATACGCTGCAACACACTGCTCTAGAGTAAATTGTATATTTGCAAACCATGGGTCTGATAAGGGGTAAATATCTAAAATATATAAGGAACTCTTACAATTCAATAACAAAAACCCAAATAACCTAATTAAAAAATGGGCAAAGGATTTGAACAGACATTTCTCCAAAGAAGACATGCAAATGACTAACAAGGATATGAAAAGATTACTCAACATCACTGATCATTAGGAAAATGCAAATTAAAACCACAATTAGGCTGGGCACTGTGGCTCACGCCTGTAATCCTAGCACTCTGGGAGGCCAAGGCGGGAGGGTTGCTCAAGGTCAGGAGTTGGAAATCAGCCTGAGCAAGAGCGAGACCCCATCTCTACTATAAATAGAAAGAAATTAATTGGCCAGCTAAAAATATATAGAAAAAATTAGCTGGGCATGGTGGCACATGCCTGTAGTTCCAGCTACTTGGGAGGCTAAGGCAGAAAGATCTCTTGAGCTCAGGAGTTTGAGGTTGCTGTGAGCTAGGCTGACGCCACGGCACTCTAGCCTGAGCAACAGAATGAGACTCTGTCTCAAAAAAAAAAAACAAAGCCCCACAATTAGATATCACCTCATACCTGTTAGGGTGGCTACTATAAAAAAAATAACAAATATTGGTGAAGATGTGGAGAAATTGGAACCCTTGTGTACTATTGGTAGGAATATAAAATGGTACACCTGCTATGGAAGATGGTGTGGAGATTCCTCAAAAAATTAAAAATAGAATTACCATGTGATCCAGAAATCCCACTTTTGGGTATTTATCCAGAAGAATTCAAATCAGGATCTCAAAGAGATATTTGAACTCTCATGTTCATTGCAACATTATTCACAATAGCCAAGATGTGGAAACGACCTAAATGCCCATCTGTGGGTGAATGGATAAAGAAACTGTGGTATATACGTGCAGTGGAATACTCTCCAGCCTTAAAAAGGAAGGAAATCCTGCCATAGCTGCAACATGGATGAACCTTGAGGACTTCTGCTAAGTGAAATAAACCAGTCAGAGATGGACAAATACTGTCTGATTCCATTCAGATGAGGAACTAAAAGTAGTCAAACTGATAGTAGAATGGTGGTTGCCAGGTTTGGGGGGAGAGACAAATGGGGAGTTATTATTCAGTGGGTGTAAAGTTTCAGTTATACAAGATGGAAAAGCTATAGGGGTCTGCTGTGTAACATTGTGCTTGTGGTTAATAATACCGTACTGTACACATAAACATTTAAGAGGATAGACCTCACGCGATGTTTTTTTTATCCATAATAAATATATATGGTTGACCCTCACTATACATGAGGGACTGTTTTCAGGACCCCCTTGGATACCAAATCCTCAGATGCTCAGTCCCTGATACACAATGGTGTAGTGTTTGCATATAACCTATACACAATCTCCTGTATCCTCTAAATCATCTCTAGATTACTTATAATACCGATTACAATGTAAACACTATGTATAGGGAATAATGACAAAAAAAAAAGTGTGCACATGTTCAGTACAAATGCTTGTTCCCCCTCCGAATATTTTCCATCCACAGTTGGTTGAATCCATGGATGTGGAACCTGCGGATACAGAGGGCTGTATCTACTGTTTGTGTATCTAAAATAAGGTAAATTTATCTATAAACTGGCTCAAGTAAAAAAATAAAAATAAAAAAAGGCAAATTTTATAACAGTTTTTTTTTTATTCCTAATGTGGTGGGACACATTTGAAAAACATAAAATTGATCCCATCACAAAAATGAGGAATGAAGATTGCCCCGTCCAAAGGGCTAAGTAATGTTCCATCACGAATTAATCTACTTGAGGATGTCAGTCGTGGCCACAGCCGAGAAGTGGCATCCAGAGGCCACGGTGAGATGGCCCAGTTCAAACATCACCTGGGGTAGTTTTGTCTTGCCAGTTTTGGCAGTGCATACGATTATCTCATGAATTGGGGATCCGCGTGGCTTGTCTGGTTGTGGTTTAAAGCTCCCTCCTACACCATCCAAGCCAGGTGTTGCTTGGGGTTGAAAACGTTCATTGTTTGGTCAACAGAAGGCCCTCACAGCTCTGATGGGACAGTCACCTGAGAAGGGCCGGTCTCCTCACGGATTTGCATTTCAGCACCTTCAGACGGTGCTTCAGCCAGCCGCTATTTTAATTGGCAAAGAGGGACGGGCCAAGAGCCCCCTTGGGGTCTGTCCAGATCCGAGAATTAATCTGGGGTCTTGGGGTCAGATCCGTGCACTGGTCCTGGCCCAAGGAGAGGGGATTTGGGTCCTTCTTGTTTTCTGCCGATGTGATTAGGTGGTGCATGGAGACAGCCTGGAGCTCGGGGTCTGGGTGTCTGTCCTAGGGCGTTTACCTCCAGGCCTCCTACCCAGGCCAGCGAAGGGCGGAAACTCTTGAGAACATTCCATTTGAATAAGATGCATTTAATAAGAGCAATGGAAAATGGTAAACCTGGCTTGGGGAAAGGGAATGTGCTCTTTCATGTAAAACAAACAAAAAATGTGACTGTGGGAAGCATCCAGAAAAATAAGATGACCTGGAGGCTGGATTTAAAAATTGGCACTGAGGGAAATCTCATTTCCACAGTCGATGACTCCCCCTTCAGCTATGTTCATGCCAGTGGAGCAAACCAAAATAACTTCATAAATTAAAGTTTATGCAGTTAAGAAAGCTACGCCTGGACTATCACACGCCAGATGAAAACCTTGAAGGCTTTGTTTACAACGACATCCTTGGTTTGAAGGTTAATGGTGTCTGGAGAAAGTTAGGTCATGCACATATACAATTTAAAAAAAAAATCACTGTTGATAATCAAAGAGAGACATGGCCATGTGTACTTCCTATAGTTTATGCCACCTTTATTTGTTTGTTTTTCTCTCTGGAAAGAATGTCTTTGTCCTGCCATAATTAATTGTAACCAGCTTTTGTTTCGATTGGGGCACATGGAAACTGCTCAGAGTGCTCAGAGTATGTTGGAAAGTGGTGACTTGTAACTAGGACCTCAAGTTTTTTTCCTTTTATTACACAAGTGATAGAAGGTTGCATTTGGGATGCAAAAGGTTCAAGTTATAGAGCCGCATATATATACACATAGGCAAGCATGAAAGTCCCCTCTGATTGCCCTTGGCTGATGACATTTGGTGGTCGTCTTTCCAGGCATCTTTCTAAATGTTGACTGTTTATATGTGTGTGAACAAGAGTGTAGATGCACATATACACACACGTGCGTAATTTGCTTTATTTTAAACACACAAATTGTGTGTTGCTGCACAGCTTGCTTTGTTTCACTTAATATGTTCAGAGCTCCTTCCTGTCCTGTGTGTGTGTGACTTTTTTTGATCCTACAGAGAGTCTATAATTCCATTCATGATTTATTGAACCATTTTCCTACTCTTTCTTTTTGCTATTAAACCTAGGGCACGGGTTGGCAAACTACAGCCCTTGGGCCAAATCCACTCTCCTCATGTTTTTGTAGGGCCCAGGAGCCAAGAATGATTCTGTTTAAATTTTTAAATGGTTGGGAAAAAAAATCCAAGTATAAATATTTCCCGATATATGAAAATTATATGAAATTCAAAATTCAGTGTCCACAGTTAGATTTTGTTAGAACACAGCCATGCTCATTTGTTGACCTGTTGTTTAGGGCTGTTTTCATGCTACAACCTCGAATTGAGTAGTTGTGACAGAGACCATATGGCCCACCTAAAATATTTACCATCTGGCCTTTTGCAGAAAACATTTGCTGACCCCTGACCTAGGGCAAGTTACTAATCTCTCCTTGTCTCAACTTTCTTTTCTGTAAGATGGAAATAATGATAATACCTACTGTGTAGGGTTAAGTGAAAGTGACACTGTATATATATATATATATATATATATATATATATATCTCAAATAAATATCATATATAGAACATACCAGATGTATCATGTATCAAATATACATATGTAAATTGTACATAAAACACTTTGAACTTTTTAGATGCTCAATAAAATTTAGCGACTATTATCACATTATTGTTATTATTACTATCAGAACTCTTTGTGCACATGTGTGAAGACATCACAGATGCCTGAAATTGGGTTTGATGGTGAAGGGTATATACCAATACACCCTTGTAAGTGCTACCAAATCGCCTTCCGGAATGCTTCACCAAATTATGATCCCAACAATGGAGTCTCTGCTTTCCCACGTTCTTGACAACTCTGGGTAGAGACTCGGGGCTTCGATAAGAGAGCTGAGTCTTTGAACCGCTGGGTCCTGATCCCCAGAGAGGCTCTTCAGAGTCAGACCTCCCTGGGAGTGCCGTGCCCGGACCCCTGGGGGGCTCTCCCTGGAGAGGTGGCCCCTGAAATGAGAAAGTGCGCATCGTTGGTTGAGTGAGGGGCTCTTCTGCGCTAAGGCTTAACCTGTAAGTTCTCATTTTACAGACAGAAACTGAGGGGCTCAGAGAAAGCCAATAACTCACTCAAGGTCCCAAAGCTAATAGCAGAAGTGGTGTTTGAACCTGGCTGTGGGGGCCTCCGTGAAACTTTCTGCCCCACACTCCGCTTCCAGAAAGGGATTAGGAGATGTCAGACACACCCCATCTTCTATCTGCACCTTTCCAAGTCAGCATCTCGATAACTGGGCCATAGCTACACTAAAAATTGGAAGTGAAGAATTTGGAGGGAGTGGCTTATTCAGGCCCCGTGTTTATCTCCTCTTGCTCTACGTAAAGAGAAGTTGTCATGATGTCTGTTACTATATTTTTCTGTCTCCCAATATGGTAGCCTAGTCATGCTGAGAACAATGCAGTTCTAATAGATAGCCCGTCTTGGGGCAAATGCCTATTTCTGGGCAGCTGCCTGCTCTCCTGTTGAGGCCCTTTGCGACAGTATTTTCCACGTTCTGTCAGTGTGTCTGCAAAACATGGAGCCAATTTTACCTGGACACTCTGACCTCGTGCACGAGGGGAGAACGTTTCTGTTTTTTTTGTGTGTTTTCCACGACAGACATCTGCATTCTTTCCTCCCCTCACTGTTTTTCCCTCACGTTGACATTAGGAAACATCAACAGAATTCTGCTTGCCCCCAAACCGTCTGAACTGAAAACCTGGAATCTTAATTTGCATAGACAGAAGTTCTCCAGGAGGAATGTGAAACATTTGACAGAATTTCCTGGAGGAACAGAGAGCCAAGATTCCGTGATTAAAACCACGTTAAAACAGAAAGCAGGCTGTATCCAAAAGACCCTGTTGAGAGTACTCCGTGTTTAATCAGCTTTCAAAGGCAGCACAAGTTGGATGTTTCAGGCATCGCCCAGGCCCTTCTGTGATGCCCGAGCTTTTGAAGAACGCACTCGGGACCGCGTCTGAAGCCTGCCTCCACTCTGAGTGCTTTTCCGAAGGGCTGGCCTTCCTTTCTGCAGCTCCACTTACTGAGTCATCGTGTGAATAACAGGAAAAGCCCGGGCTTCCATTCTGACAGGCTGCGAACGTTTATCTGGAGTTGTAATTGTCATCCTCCCACGTTATTTTCTTGTTATCTCACAGAGCGATGATGAAAAGTGTCTGGGAGAAAGAAATTAAAAGAAACAAGCTTCCAGAAGATACGTGCCTAAGGCAGGGTTTGTCAGCCTTGACGCTGTTGACGTCTGGGCCGTGGGGGAGGCTGGCCCGTGCGACAGGGTGTTTGGCAGCATCCCTGGCCTTCAGCCACTAGATGCCAGCAGCACCCCTGTAGTTATGACAACCAAAAATGTCTCCAGACTTTGCCAAATGTCCCCTTGTGGGTAAGCTTTCCCCAGGTTAAGGACCACAGGCCCGGATTTTGGTGGTCTGGAATCTGCAAGCTGCGCCTCCGCTCTGGGCATCTGCAATCCTCCGCCGTTCCCTGAAGGACGGGAACTTTGTTTTCTCGCCACCCTCACTGCCTTGAGGTCGCGCTGTGTCAGGACAGGTGTGCCCCGTGCAGCTCTGGCTCGGGGAACGAAGAACGGAGCAAAGCACGTTGCTCGAGGTGCAGCAAGCACCGTCCCTGGCGGTCTCTGTTGCCACTGGTCTGCAAGGTGTGCTGGTGCCAACAGGAGCCTGCGAAGGGGAACCGTCGGGGTGGGACAGGGCCTGGCAGCCCTGGCCGCTGGTCCTGCTGGAGTCGGCAGCTGATGGATCACCGTGCCCTGACGCCGCCGGGGATCCCAGGCCTGGGATGGGCAAAGAGCTGCCCTGTCATTTTTCTTTTGGAACTTGAAGGGCAGAGATGGTGAAGTTGCCAGGACAGGCTCCCAGCTGGATCCCGGTGGCCAGGGTGCAGCCCTTTCCCAGGGCCAGGAGTGGAGGAGGTTCTAGAAACATCTGTCTCTGGGACACGGAGATCCGCCAGAACCCCAAGCCCTGGATGCCGTGGGCCACACAGGAGAGGCGGGGAAGGGCACTGGACCGGGTGTCTTGAGCCTGAGTATGGTGTCAGTTCTGCCCGGGTGGCAGCGTGACACTGGGTAAATAGTGACCTCCTTCTGGTCCTCATTTTGTCATAAAACCTCCTTCCAACTAGAACATTCTACCTTTCTGTTTTTCTGCTGATTTATAGACAAAGATGGTACTGTTAAGAGATGGCCTTCCTAAATTTGCTTTTAGTCCTGAGTTCCTGATTTGGGGTGGAGTGGAGGGGTGTCAGAGAAGGGTTTGCCTCATGTTTATAGGGTCTTAGAGGAGACCCCCAATAAATAGCATTCCTCTTCCCTGGGCAAATTGAGAGATGAGCCCATGGTTGAAGTTTTGAATGTGGAACTTGCCCACATTCAGGTCGATCACACTTCTCTTCTGGGGCCAGTAAACCAAGTGTCCAAAAGGCCAGGTGTTCTTAGGGAAAATGGTGGACGCTGGAGAGCAAGGGTCATGGCCGGTGGGGACTGCAAAGGCCCTGTCCCCACACAGATGGGAGGGTGGCCTGGTTCTCCTCACCTTCTCCCTCTGCCCGAGGCTGGCTTCAACCTTGGGGTACAAGCCTGCTGGGGGGAGGGAGTGCCGCCTCATCCTTCCGAGTCTAGAGGTGGCTCAGGATGGCGGCTCAGGATGGCAGCCCAGGGTGACAGAGTGGTGTCCACGCCATCCGGGGCCCCTCTGAGCTCACGTCTGGGGGACTGTCGAGATTACTGTGGGCCTTGATAGAGTCCCCAAATTCCAAGGACAGGCATGGAGGATTGGAGCATCTGTGAACTATCTCACGTCCAGGTCACAGATGTCCTGTTCTCCTGATTCACTGGTCTCACCCGCCCCCTGGACCCTGCCAGGCCTATGGAGAAGAGGGACAGGCAACCCCTCCCCCATCCCCTCTATTTTTAGACCTGAAGCGTAGACACCCCCTGTAGCTGCTCTATTTTGTGTGCCTCTTGACGGAGCCTAAGTGCGCATGGGCCTGTTCCTGACATGCTTTCCAGCGCCCTCGCCACGGCTGGGCCAGGGCGTCGTCCCTACTCACACCCAGCTCGTTTGGAGCTCACAGCTCACCATAAAAATGATGCGAGTGGCCAGCTCTGTCTTCACTGTGGCTTGGGGCAGCCCAGCCCAGCTCTCGGGTGGATGCGAGGCCTGAGAGTGAACTTTGTTGTGAATGATGACACAATTCCAGAAAAATGCAGCATCTCCCAGTTATGGCTTCTGGGGCTTTGCCTGGGAGAGGGGGGCCTGGCGGGTGTTTAGCATTTGGGCTCCTGGTGTTCTTTGCCCCGGGGGGGGGGTGTTTGCATGCGTGTGTGTACTTGCAGGCGTGTGCGTGCTCGCGTATGTGTGTGTGCATGCATGCTTTTGCACAGGACTCACTTATTCTGAGATGGACATGTGGCCCTTTTTGAGAATCCCATGGGGAAAAGGAGAAAGTACAGGGATCTGTGACACCCGATGGAAAATATTATGCCTTAGTCAATGGGCTGATGTTTCTCCTCTGACTCTTGCCTTTAAACCAAACCAAACCCCAATGGGAGAAGATGAGCCACACACGGGGCCTGCTGGGCTGGTGACTGTCCCCTGAAGTGGCATTCTCTTAATTCTAAGCGCCTTTGAAAATGCTTTCAGAATCATCCAGTGCTTGAGTTGGAGGTGGCCTGAAAGGTCATCTTGGCCAAGCAGTCTGTTTTAAAGGAAGAGGAGGCCGGGCGCGGTGGCTCACGCCTGTAATCCTAGCTCTCTGGGAGGCCGAGGTGGGCGGATCGTTTGAGCTCAGGAGTTCGAGACCAGCCTGAGCAAGAGAGAGACCCCATCTCTACTATAAAATAGAAAGAAATTAATTGGCCAACTAATATATATAGAAAAAATTAGCCGGGCATGGTGGTGCATGCCTGTAGTCCCAGCTACTCGGGAGGCTGAGGCAGCAGGATTGCTTGAGCCCAGGAGTTTGAGGTTGCTGTGAGCTAGGCTGACGCCATGGCACTCACTCTAGCCTGGGCAATAAAGTGAGACTCTGTCTCAAAAAAAAAAAAAAAAATAAAGGAAGAGGAAACTGAGGACCAGAGAAGACCCATGACCCTTCTGAGGTTGCACAAGTAGAACTTGAGTCCTATCTCTTGATATTCAGAAAAGAGTTGTATCTATTCTGTGCTACGTTAGTTTCCAGACAATGTATTGTGACAAGCTTTAGACAGTATATATATATTTTGTCACTCCAGTCTTATTCATCCAAGTCTGAGTGTCACACCCTGTTCTGGGGGCTGGGGATATAGTGGCAAGCTGGCAGACCCGGCGCTGTGCTCGGGAGGCCTGCAGTCTCCTGCAGAAGGCAGCACGGAGCAAGCAGCTGTGCACGGGATGCCGTGGGATTGCCATAGGGGGTGGCATTTGGTGACGAGGGACTGAGGATGTCATTCCAGCTTTGGGACCTGGGTCAGGTGCCCAGCCCAGCCATCCGAGTGTGCTGACTCTGGACTATTCCTCCTCCAAGACGAGGTGGGATTCAAAGGCAGAGAGAGACTGAAAAAGCAGGGCCATCGGGACACATGGTGTGTTTTGTAAGAAGAACAGGAAGAGCAGAGCAGAGCAGCAAGGCTGGCGGGTTGGGGGGTGGAGACCTGGGGAGGGGGCGTGACACCAGCAGGTGAGAGTCAGAGTCCTGGCTCCAGGAGTTACTATCCACTCTCCAGCCCCTGAAGCCCATCTTCCATCCTCTGGGCCCTCTCTGTTCCTTAGGGTTCAGAGAGTTTAGGTAACTTGCTGGAGGTCACACAGGAGAGTGACAGCCAGGCCCTGCTGCCTCCTGCCTCGTGTTTTCTGCTGCTCCCTGGGCCGCAGCCCCCACCCCTCTTCTTGCCTCGTCTCTGAGGTAGCGGCTGTGTCTCCGGTAATCAGCGTTTTGCCTCTGAGCACTTTCCCTTGCTTCTTAAATTGAAATATAATTCACATACCATAAAATTTGTCACTTTAAAGTATACATTTCAGAGTTGGGCATGGTGGCATGTCCGTAATCCCAGCTACTCAGGAGGCTGAGGTGAGAGGATCCCTTGGACCCGGGAGATCGAGGCCAGCCTGGGCAACATAGCAAGACTGTCTCTTAAAAAAAAAAGCATACTTTTCTGTAGTTTTCATGCATTCACAATGTTGTGCAGCCATCACCACTGTCTAATTCAAAACACTTGCATTCACTATCACCCCAAAAAGAAACCCTGTACCTATTAGCAATCACTCTCCATTTGCCCCTACCCTGGCCCTGTGTTCTGTCTCTACAGATTCCCTGTCTGGACATTTCACTTGAATGGAATTGTGCCACATGTGGCCTTTTGTGTCGTCTCATTTCCCTTAGCACAGTGTTTCCAAAGTCCACCCATGTCAGTTCCTCAGTGTGGCTGAACGACATTCCCCTACACGGCTATCTCACATTTTGTTCGTCCACTGGGGCCCCTCTTATTCACTGCAGCCCCTGATGTCCCCTGGAGTTCTCTGTGAGTGTCTGGACGTCATCTCCAGGGCCTCTAGCGGAAACTGGTCCACGTTCTCCGCCTTTGGAGGAGACGCTAAAGCAGTGATTCTGAAATGGAAAAGGGAGTGTCTTCTCTTTTCTCCCAGCCCCCAAAACTCATCTAACTCCCTGGGGACATGCCAATGAGGGTGCACTGTCCCAGGTGGGAGGGCGCATGTCACATTTCAGGGGTGTTGGGGTGCAGTGGCTGAGCCCAGTGATGAGACGGTGCTGTGCGTGGGGTGCTCGGAGCTGGGTGCCAGTCTCTAGTCACAGCCTCACCTTGGCCTTGATGGGAACCGGCATTAACACAGCTAGTCTGGGAGCGTGATTTGGGGCCATTGCTTAGAATATTGTCTTCCTTCTTTTTTATGTTTCCCATTTATTTAGTGAAGATGTAATTTATATATAGTAGCATTCACCTTTTTAAAGTGCACAGTTTTGTGTGTTTTAACAAATGTATACCATGTAGTTAGTATATATGGTGTCGTGTAACCACCATACCATTGAGAACACTTTTATCACCCCCTGAAATCCCCCCAGACTCCTCTGTGGTTACCTCCTACCCTTACCTCTAGCCCCTTGTGATCACGGCTCTGTTTTCTATCCCTATATTTTGTCTTTACAAGAATGTCATATAAATGGAATCATACAGAATGTAGCCTTTAGAGTCTGACTTCTTTCACTGAGCATAACGCATTTGAGATTTGCCTGTGTCGTTTATGTGTATCAGTTCTTTTTATTTCTGAGTAGTAGTTCACTGTTTGTTTATTCCCCAGTTGAAGGACATTTGGGTGGTTTCCAATTTGGGGCGATTATGAATAAAAGCCACTATAAACGTTCACGAACAGCTTTTCGTGTGAACACGAGTTTTCATTTTGCTCGGGTAAATATCTAGGAGTGGGACTGCTGGATCATATGGTAGGTGTATGTTTAACTTTATAAGAAACTTCCAAGCTGTTTTCCAAAGAGATGTACCATCTTGCATTCTCACCAGTGATGTAGGAGCGTTCATCATCTTTCATTATGTTCTATTCCCTAAACTTGATCAGAGCCAATCTTGGCTTTTTAGTTGCAAGCGTACTGTATATGAATGTCTTCAGCTTTTGTGTTGATATCACTTTGTTTTGGCTTCAGGAAATGACCAGGAGACACCTGATTAAAATTGTTTTGGAGTCATTAGAATGGGGTGGGGCTTCCAGAAGCATTGGGCAGGGAGACAAGGAACCAGGGTTCCTATTCAAGCTATGGCACTGATTTGCCTGTTTTGTGAAATTTAGCAAGTAACTGTGCTTTTCTGAGCATTGCTTTCTTCATCTGTAAATACAGAGTTTTGATTAGATCTGCATTTAACAAATATTCCATGGCACACCTTTGCAGGAGAAGTTAACAGGTACATCTGAGCAAAAGGGTTCTATGGTCAAATTTGTTAGAAAATATTTCTTACTATGTCTTCTTAGATATTTATAACACACATCCTTATATCAGAGGCTCTGATAAGTTCTACAGAAGAATAAAAAAATATGTTTTTCACTGTCTAAATCAGGTTTCCCCAACTTAAATTTGAGCATGGAATCTCACCTTTTTTTTTTTTTTTAACATCTCTTGGCGTTTCCTAGAATAGGCCATTGGTTTGGGAAGCTGGGATAGGTGATTCTTCAAGTTTTCTAACTTAATTGTCTGAGAATCTTTGGCTAAGGAGAAAGTGAAGTCTCTCTTTATTTATTTATTTTTTAAAGCCAGTCAAATTTAGCAGTGGGGGAGGGTGTTGAATACCAACTTTAGTAACACTAATGTTAATAGGTTCTAATAACCCACTACCATCGGACCAGTCTATCTATTTATTTATTTTTAAATGAAGTCTCTTTTTAATCGTGCTCTTAGCTTTTCCTCTCCCCTCCTCTCTTCTCCTTGTTGTCCCCTCTCCCCCCAAGTATTAAACCCTAGCTGCTCACTAACTGTGAGCCTTTTCCATGACATACATTCTGAGAGATGAGACAGATGACAGGCAGGAGGCGAATTGGAGAGAGGTTCACAGCGTGGCTCTTCTCAAGTGCGATGCCCCCCCCCCCCCAGAGGCTCTGTGTTTGTTATCAAAATGAGCCGCATGCTGGCGTGCCATCTCGAGTTCTCTCCGTTGGCATTTGCAACTTGTGTCTGTGTCATTTTGCAGCCCGGTTCTTCCGATTCCAGCGAGATGGCTGTGATCAGGCATGTCTCTTTCTATTACAAGCGACAGAAGCTCAACCCCAACTAGCTTAAGCAAAACAAACAAACAGAAAACTCCAGGGCATATTTGTTGGCACATGTGTGTGGGAAGATGCGTCCTGGGTGGGGCTCAAGCTGTGCCATCTGGTGTTTGTCCCTCTCTGTTCCTGCCGCCTCCTTCCTGCAGCTCCAGGCTCTGCTGCTCTCCGAGTGTTGGTTTCTCTCTCCTGTCGTAACTCATCCTTTTCCCTGTCGTGGGAAAGAGAGCCCGTGGCTGCATGTCCTTAAAGCTTGTGATCCCCCAGAAAGAAAGACAACCCCCACGCCCCACCCTGCCGTCCGAGCACCTGTGTATCACGTGTCGTCAAAGCATGCTGTTCAGCTGGCTTGGGTTTAGTGCGCACAGCTAGAATTGGTGCCTCGGGCAGAGGGTGGGGTTCCATGCGTCGTCAGGCCTGGGTCCTCTGCAGGTGGCAGGGAGCCGATTGGCAGCGTGGCGGCGTGAGTGGGGAAAGGATAATTCTTCAGCAGTGGGAGGGGCACTGGGTGAACTAAAACAACAGTTTCCCACTATGTGCCTGCTCCTTGTTCCTCCTGGCCAGGGGTGCCCTCACCATCATCTGCCCATGAAGAACCATTTGTTCAGGGGAAGGCACAGAACTGGGAGTCAGTGTCCTGTTGGGAAGGCCAACTCCCAGACGCCTTCCATCCTTCTGCGCTTCTCCATGCTGGGCTAGTGGGGGCTTGAGGCAGCCTCTCTGGGCAGGTAGCAGCCTCTGCACATTGTAACCCACACACACTGCCAGGAACCAGGAGCCTTCCCGCATGAATCAAGCTCGTGTTTCTGCTCTCAGAGTGATTGGGGGCCCACTCAGGCGCCAGCCTGTGTCCTCTCTGCTTTCTGTTCCTTAGTTTTCTTCATCTCTTTAATTGGTCTCTGAGCCAGGCATCACCAGCCTCCCTTACAGACGAGGAAACTGAGGCTCAGGGTAGAGAGGCCTTCGCCGAGCCTCCCCACCAGGTGAGTGGCAGAGCCAGGAACCCAACCGAAGTTGGTGCCGTGGACCGAATGTCGTGTCTCCTCACAATTCGTGTGTTGAAGCCCTGACCCTGAATTGGGGTAAGGTTTAGATGAAGTCACGAGGGTGGGGCCCCATGATGGGATTAGTGCCCTATGAGAAGAGGGAGAGAGACCAGAGCTCTCTCTCCACCGCGTGAGGACACAGCAAGGAGGCGGCCATCTGCAAGCCAGGGAACCCTCACCAGGGGACTGAGTCGTCAGCACCTTGATCTTGGCCCTCCCAGCCCACAGAGCCATGAGCAGTAAACTCCTGTTGTTCCTGTCCCCAGGCTCTGGTGCCTCGTTACGGCAGCCAGAGCTGACCGATACAGTCGAGGTTTCCAACCTCCAGTGGCGAGTGCCTGGACTCCACTGTGCTGGAAGCCAGGAGGCCCTCCAGAGGGCATGCGCGTGTTCCCAGGCACTCTGGACCCTGCAGGAGAGCCCTGCGCCCTGCAGGTCCTAGTCCAGAACCGCTGGCTGTGCACCCTCTGGGCGACGCTCAAGGTCATGAGGCCTCTGAGGCTGCTCAGGGTAGGTCCCTCCCCGGGCAGAAGTCCTGGCACTGGGATCTGCGTCAGGTCCTGCCCTCATGGGCTGAGCTGCCTCCGTTCCCTCCCTGCGACCCACAACGGAGAGGTTCCCCGGGGACCCCCACGCCCCGGCTGGGGGTAGGACGACCTGGAGACCGAGGGCAGCCGTGGTTTCGCGAAGGAGGCTGTCCCGAGGCGAGGCTGCCGTGCCCATTGTCTGGGGAAGCTAGTTTGAGGATGCTGCAGGCCTGAGCAGTCAGATTTTTCTGACCTGCTGTTAGAAACAATGCTGGTGGTTTGTACCAAGGAGAGCCCTTCCCAAATGCTCAGGCACCATACAACGAGCCTTTCCTTCCCTTTCATAACGCGAGTGTTTTTAAGGGTGAGGAAGTCCAAACGGTAAAGCGGGAACACACTGTCTAATCCCCGCGGCCGAGGTCGGGAGCAGAAGGCGGGTTCTACATGGAGTCAGAGAGGCCTGTGCTACTTTTTCATGCCGCCTGGTTGGTTGGGAAAGTAGAGGGCCTCTTCCACCCATTTCCCACTATTCTTGGACTGGGCCGGCTGGTGGGGCGGGAAGATGTGCTGTAATCATCCGGCCCCGCTGCCTGTGTGCCAGTCTGAGGGCTGGGTCCTAATTGCTGGGTTTGCTGGGCGTGTCCCCAGGTGAGGCAGTCGTGCCCATTGTCTTGGGGAAGTTGCTTTGAGGACGCAGCAGGCCGGAGCAGCCACGGGGGCTGCAGGCGAGGGATTCCCACGCTGGCTGGGCAGCCCTCCTGGGGGGTGGCAGGACATGCCCTAATTTAGGGATTGAGGAGGGTGACAAGGAGAGAGACAGTAAAATCCCTGGACCTGTTTCGGGTTCTGTCGCAGGGAGGTCCAGCGCTGCTTGTGGGCCTGAGACGTCCTCCAGGAATGGAAGGAGCCGGATTAGATGACATCTGGGAATGAGGTCAGAGCCGAGGTTTGGGTCGGGAGCTTCACCCTGGCTCAGCCGCACACATGGTGACGCAGGACGGGGCAGGCTGCTCACGCATCACAGGACGACGGGTCCTCCCCACCCCCGCTGCCCAGCCAG
The DNA here is from genome assembly GCA_008750895.1 of Mirza zaza. Taxonomy (NCBI): domain Eukaryota; kingdom Metazoa; phylum Chordata; class Mammalia; order Primates; family Cheirogaleidae; genus Mirza; species Mirza zaza. The sequence goes on along the minus strand of VSMD01068650.1, from coordinate 98,657 downwards.
GTCCGAAACCCGAGACTTCGCCTCGAGGAGAAGAATGAAGCAGACTGAATTTCCCCAGAGCGTCTCCTCTGGAGCCTGCTGGGGTTGGGACCTGCAGGGTATGTCACCAAGTGACCACGAACAAGGTGGAGACAACTAGCTCTAACTTGGTAACTCAGTCCCTGTCCTGGGCGCTGGCCTCGCCCATGCCCCCGTCCGAGTGTGCTCCCTGAAGGAGAGATTCCCTGTATTTGTTGTTTATCTCTCACCCACTTCTGATGGGAAAATTGAATCAGCAAAGTCAACTTTAGAACACAACAATGTTTGTGTTAAATTGAGTACACATAATTTGATTAGTTAAAAACCAAACCCAGCACAGTGTTTTTCAGTGCCGAGAAGGGGACTCACCGGCTAGATGCCCTCTGCCTCCGGGTGGCCCCGGGCGTTGGTGTCAGCAGATGGTCCTGATGTCTGCGGACCTGCCGCAGGTAGCCCGAGTCCTCCCTGGCACCGCAAGACGGGGTGCGATTGAGTGGTGAGAAGGCCGGGCTGCCTGGGCGTGAATCCTTGCTCCTCTCGGATTCAATTAGGACGTGACCTTGGGCAAATTTATTTAATGTCTCTGAGCCTCTGTGTTTTCATCTGTAAAGTGGGGGTAATGATGGGTTGTTGAGGTTGAAGTCATTAACGTTTGGCAGGTAGTAAATTCTGACGAAGTGCTTGCCGTGCTCACAGCAGTAGTTGTTGGGGTCCTCATCCCCACTGCCATCCTCATTACACCGTCTGAGGACACTGAGGAGGGAGGAGGGAGGCCAGGACTGCCTCTCTGGTCACTATGAAATGCCAGGCCTGGGTCTCAAGGGCGGATTCATCAATTGTCACCTGGCTTCACTTCTGGGGTGACTCGGGACTGGTTAGCAAAGGGGGCCACCTCCAGAGGGGCGATGGTGCCGGGTGGAAATGCGGGGCCTTCACCGCTGTCCGATTGTAACTCTCTTACCTCGTTCCAGACTCTTCCGGGCAGCTGTTTGTTTTCTAATGGAAACATAGAAACGAGCTGGCATCATTTCTAAACGAAGAGGGACTTTTCACGGGAAGTTTGACGCCCCCCACGTTCTCCCCGCTTGTTGGAACGTGCGGCCTCTTCCCTCACGACTGGGGTGACTTGCTGGGGAACAGTAGACAGTAGCTGGGGCCTGCTTCCCGTGAGAAGGAAGAGCGGGTACAGGTGGGTGTCGGGAGCCCTGTCCCACGGGAGGATTCCCGAGAGCTCCCGCATCCCTTAACTCCTGCCCAGGGACCCCGGGGTGGGTGCCAGGACTCGCGTAACTAACTGAGGCTGCCCCGGCAGGCCCCGTCCGGAGGCTCTCCCCGCTCACACCTGCGGGGGTGATGGAGGCCTCAGGAGCTGCGGGATTAGCTCTCCCAGCCTCTTCCTGGAAGTGCTGTGGAAGAGGCTGGCCGGTGGCAGACCTTCAGGGGGGAGGGGCCTTGCTGGCCGCCCCACTGAGCCGCCCTCGGGTGCCTCATCTGCTCCTGCCATTTGCCCCCTTGGAGCCCCTGAACGTACCTTCCTACGTGCTGTTCTCTCTACCTGCAGCCCTCCCCTCCCCTGCGCCCTTCCCCACTCGCGCCTCACTGACCTGCAGGGTTGGGCACAAACTTACCTTCTCAGGGAGGCTCCGTGTGCCACCCTAATTAGCTGGGCCCCTTTGCGGACCACTCCCAGCACCATCATTCTTAATCTCGGCCCCTCGTTGGTTTCTTCCCTGCACTCACCAAAACCTGTAATTGTGCCTTCACTGTAACTGTGCGCTCGGCCCTCCGTATCTGTGGGTTCTGCATCTGTGGATTCAACCAACTATGGATCGAAAATATTCGGGGGAAAAAAAGAGTCTGAATATGTACAGCCTTTTTTTCTTGTCATCATTCCCTAAACAATATGGTACAGCAGTTATCCACATAGCGTTTACACGGTATGAGGTATCATAAGTCATCTAGAGATGATCAAAGTGAACGGGAGGATGTGTGTAGGTCATGTGCAAATGCTGTGCCATTTTTATATCAGGGACTTGAACAGCCCTGGAGTTTGTTATCTGAGGGTCCTGGCACCAATCCCCCCGTGGAAACTGAGGGATGACCGTGTTTGCGTGTTGTTCACCTCCCCGGCAGGAAGCTGCTTGGTGCTGCTGCCCACAGCCTTCTCTGCAGGAAACGCTTGGATGCTGGTGAATGCACACGTTAGCTGGGCAGGGGGTCCTTAGGCGATTTTCAGCAGTTTCTTCTGAGAGGTGTGACATTGAGAGTTAAGTATGGCTTTTGTCGGTATAACAATAGGCATTTTCCTTCTAAGCAGCTCAGACTGCAGTGTGCTTGGCACACGAGTGCAAAGAAAAATAAAACCCAGTCTGTTCTTAAGAAAGCTCTGGAAATTTCATCTGCGTTTGAATGAATTGGCTCCTGCTGGGCCTCTGGAGGAACACACATGTGGAATTTGAACTCTACCCTACCTCAGAGAGCAAGGCTGAAGCGATAGGACAAAATGCGTTTAAATGTCATGAGTGTTATTATTAGTTGTAATCTTATCTTGGTTAATAATAATAACAGGACCCGCCTAGAAGTTACTGAATAGCAGACAGGCGCTTTCGTAAGCCCTCACGGCCAGATAGCACCCGGGGCTGGGGAGGCGCCGGCGCCGTAGGGATGGAGTGTTCTCCGGAAACCGCCCTGGCCGCACGTGGGCAGGCACATCCTCCGTGCCTTCTGGGGCACCGGCCATTCAGAGAGGCGCCCTGGCTGGCCTGTGGGTCCTTGGTCCCCGGGAGCTGCCAGTGCAATCAGCCCGGGGTCTGCGGGGCTGGGAACTCCGAGGCGGCTCCTCTACAGAGTCCTCTGCTTGGCCTTTTCCCTTCTATTGTCTGCCGTCCCCCAGACGGGCCGAAACAATGTGTTTCCTACAGATTTTGTTCGCCTGCATTGACTTCTTTGTTACGCTCTAGTAAACAGACATTTAGCATATACAGATCTGCACACTTGACAAAGAGAAATCTGGAGCCCTGGACAGGGCGGCTGCAGTGAGTCACCGGCTCCTTGAACCTGAGGACCTTGGACTGCACGGTCCTGAGCCGGTGACTCACACCGTCAGTGCCGGGCCCGAGACGGAGGGAATGAATGCCGGGCTCTGACCGCTCGGGGGACACGGATGTGTGGGCACTAGGTGAGTGTCAAGGTCAAGCAGGTGGACTCTGGAAGCTCGGCTCTCTGGAGTTCAAGTCCAAGCTCCAGCACTTTTATTAGCTGTGTGACTTCGGGGAAGTTGCTTACCTAATATGTGTCTGTTTCCTCAACTGTAAAGCGGGTTCCTACCTCATGGGTACTTGGGAGCTTAGCAGAGTTAACATTTGGAAATCATTTGGCACCAGCCTGCTCTTGTTACTTGCCCGCTGGGCCCTGTGGTGTGGACTCCCCGCAGGCTGCAGGCCGCCTGGGAAGGGCCATCCTGAGCACCCACTTGAGCTGGGAGTAGAATCCGGGCGTCCATCCCTGCAGGGCAACTCGAATCTTCTGCAGGTAGCGAGTGGTGATGCCCTGTTCATCAGACAGTAGATGTTCGGAACTTCTGCCTTACGTGGGACCCGTGCCAGCTGAACGGGGCAATAGCTAAGGGGACGGACGCTGAATGGGACGTTTGCATCCTGGCTCCTGCTCTCACCAGCGGCGTGAGCTTGGACGTGCCGCTCATCTCCGCAGCGTATCTCATGGAAACTGAGCGCACGAGATCCACGCTTCAGAGGGCGCCGTGAGCGCGATGGCGCCAGTGTTTGCAAGGTGCTTGGATGGGGCCTGGCACGGAGCCAGCACACAGTAGGGGTCTTGCCCTGACTAATGACTGGGCGTTGGAAATACTACATTGCAAGGAAAAATCTGGAGTGAGGAGGAGAGGATACGATCATGGTCTTTAACTTCCCAAGGCCTGAACCCGTCAGACACTCAGGATTGTCTATGTCTTTTGTACCTCCACTGACGGCCCTGGAGTGACAGGAAGGCCAGGCCATCTCGGGGGTGGGGGAGGGCTGAGCTGGCTGGAGAGACATCCCCCTTAGAAGAAGCCTTCAAGCAGAAGCTAGACAGCCCCTTGGCAGGCATGCGGCATCCTCTCCGTGAAAGCCTTCACAGTATTTTCCAACCTTCTAGAATTCTTTTTTTCTTTTTTTTTGAGGTGGGGGTCTCACTTTGTCACCCAGGCTGGAATGCAGTGGCGGTGGGCAGTGACAGCTCACTGCAGCCTCAAACTCCCAGGCTCATGCAGTCCTCCTGCCTCAGCCTCCCAAAGTGCTGGGATTGCAGGTGTGAGCCGCCATGTCCGGCCCTTCCAAGGTGCCAAGGTGTTGTCGTCCTCAGGCCATAGGTGTGGGTGGCCCCAGCTCTGACCCACAGGGTGGGTCTCATGTCCCCACCTTTGTCCCAGGGGGCCACCTACTTTTCGACCCTTGTTTTGGGGCTTGCTTGATTGTGGGAAAGTGAGTGAGTAGTATACCTAGGATTTTTCAGTGGTGTCATTATTTCTCACTGGGATTTTTGGGTAGCCTTCCCTCGACCCTATGTGTTCTCTTCATCTTCAGCTGGTTACGGCTGTTTTATGACGTGACTGAGAGAGCCCTGAGGTGCTTGGTTGGAAGCAAGGCTGGGTTAGCCATCGGCATCTGCTCGGGGACTGGTTCCAGCCCAGCCACACCGCCAAGGAGGGGACCCGGCCACCGGCCAACACCCGATTGTAACGCTGACCTGACGACATGGGAGGCTGTGGTTTCCCTTGTGGCTGAGAAACACAAACCACGCTTACCTTTGCGATGTCTGACCCAGGCGAGACTGGAAAATGTGAGCTAGCAAGTGGCCATGTGCAGGAAGAGCTCGCTGGCGCGACGTGTGCGCAGAAAGAGTCTGGCGTTAGCTTCAGTTTCCCAGCTTCTGGAGAACACTTAGCTACGCCTGCACCTCCTTCGGGAGGCGATAGGCATGTTAATTCTGTATGTCTCGCTGGCATCGTCAAGGGCGTCTGGGTGTCAGAAACCTGGGAGACTCAGCACGGTTATCTTCCGTGCCCGTTCATTGCTGTCCCTTCAGTGACATTTTTAAGTGCCAGCTGGGTGTTTCTCCTCTAGACTGTCGCCTGAAGCTGGAGGCAAGGGGGCCGCTTCTGCCTGGGGAGTGAAGTTACGGTTTCAGATTTCTCTTCCCCCTGGCTGATGGAATCTCACATCCTTTACCAGAGCTGACGTCCTCTGTCTAAGGCCCAGCTGTAGCCTGCAGGTTCCAGCTGTGGTTCCAGCTCTCGCTGGGTGGCCTGGGGCAAGCCCTCAGGCCTCTGTGGGCTGTGGGTTCCTGCTGCTGTGAGGATATTGCTCTGGAAATGCGAAGACCCTTTTAGTTTAAAATTTCTTGGAGGGAGCAATATTGCCAAGCGGTTAAGCACCTGGGATTTGAATTATCGTTTGGCCACATGCCAGCCTCCTCTGCTCTCGGCCTCTTCACCTGTAAACTGAGCTGATGACGTGCCTCTCTGGGTTTGGGGAAGATCAAAGGAGAGACTGTAGACCCAGGAGCATAGTCCCTGGCACGTGGTAAGGCTCCATAGGTGGCAGCTCTGCCGTTGTCATCATCACAGGTGGGACCATCGAGGGGAGCGAGGCTCCTGACTGTCGCTGAGGTTAGACTGGAGAAGCACCCAGAGTGAAGTGACGAGGGCGTGTGGTTAATTAGCTTCTCCAAGAAGCGGCCTGGCCCTGACCTGTTAGAAATAGGATCGGGGCCACCTGAGAGAGGAGCCACTCTGGCTCCTGGACCCTGGGCAGGCCGGGAAGCCAGGGGGTCCAGGTGAAAACCACTGGGTACCACTTCCCGAGGTGGCCAGTCCTTTCTCTTCTCTGCTTACACTTTCCTGGGAAGGAGAAGTGATTGATACACGGGAAGAAAAAAACATGTGGCGAACCCTTTATTTTCTATGATAAATGATGACTTTTGGAACTGGGATCTCCAAGGCGGTGGTTTTAACATCACAACGTGCTGTGCTTTGGGGCTGCTGTCTTTGCTGACCCCGGTGAGATGCCAAGAAGTGAGATGGGTGCCTTTGGAAGGCATTCAGAAATTACTCATTGCAAGAAAAATGCAGTGTTTCGGGGAAAGGGAGGGCTGAGCATGTGTAAAAATGAGTATTACGCGCTTAGCATTCTGAATTCAACACCAGTGAGGAAAGGGAGGGGGCAGGAGTTGGGGCCGTCTCCTGGGGCAGTACTACAGAAGCAGACGGGACGACTGTCCACAGCTGTGCTGGCATCGCAGTGGGTTTCAAGAATCCCCGTTGTCAGGGTTTGGAGGAGATCTTGGAGCCATTCTTCCTCTGTTTGCCAGATTAAAATTTCGTACCTAGAAGCTGGGGTGTGCTGGGCTTTGGCTCTAAGGCAGTGCAGCTCGGACCCTCTTGTAAAGGATGAGTTTTAAAAGAGTGAAATCAGAGAGCGTTTTCAGTTTCCTTGAAGCTGTCTTTGACATTTTAGCAACACAACTGGCAGAGCTGGGTACAAGACTCCAGGAGGACGTAAGATGAGACCTAGACTATCAAAGTCAAAGAGGGGGATGGTCTTTGGGAAGATGAAGTTTTCCTTTTACGTATGAGAAAACCAAGGCCCAGAGAGGGTAGGTGGAAGGCTTAACATCGCCTAGCTAGATCGGGCCGTGGTGGGGCCTGAACTCAAGTCTTAGCATCTAATCCAGGGCTCCTCTGTGAATGGCCTATACCTCCTTGTAGTTCACAAGAGTCATACAGTGATTGATAATTATTATGTTATCACTTCTGTACCAATTTATATTGGCAAATGAAGTTGATACCTTATGATATGTTCTTTTTTTAAAAAATAAAGTGACATAATCATATTACAGCACATTTTTTTATAAGGAGTGATGTCCGCCAACCTCGTACCACCAAACTATTAGCATTTTGGCATATTTCTTTCCTTTTTTTGTGCCAGAGCATGTCAGTAAGAGAGACAGAAAAAGACCCTCAAAGTAAATATACAAACACACATAAGTGTAATATAATGGTTAGGTGTATCATTTAGCTTGACCTTGAAGCCTATTAGAGACTGAGTTGGAGTCCCCCAATGTACCCATCTGTTGTCCTTGTGACTTGGGAAAATTTGATTCCTTGGCCAAACCTCTGGATAATGTGACCATATTTTAGCCTCATTTGGTGAACAAATCTTGAACACACATGTCGTCACATGGGGAGTGTGGCGGTAATGGGTTCGGAAGGGTGCTTGGCTGGGAGCCTCTTGCTGGACACTGCCACACATTGTGTCTATGTGGGGTACTGACACCCTGACCTTTTCAGCCAGACCCGTGAGAGAGCTCGAAGACCACCACGGCAGGTGGAGACACCGAATGCCTGTCCGACTACGTGAACTTTTCACGTCCCAGCAGTTCTCCAAACTAGTTGTGGAGGAATGCAGGGGTTTGCAGATGTCGAAATAAAAATGATGTTCACGGTTTCCCAGGAGGAGTAACTGATGGTGTTGAGACATGATCTCTGTGTCTCCTGGAAAGGGACAGAAGTTTTGAGGGGAGGCTGCAGCCCCAACCCCCCGTGGCTTGTTGTCGTCACTCTGCTCCAGGGGTTGGGGAGGCCTGCGCCCTTCTCCCCTTTTCCTGTCCTTTGCACCAGCCCTGCCATGACACCTCTACTCTCCAGGCTAGACCGAGGAACCCAAGTGCTGTCTGAGGCCAGCTGCAGCCCTGCAGGGTGAGAAGGAGAGCTGTGTGGTAGTGCCTGCCTGGTGTCCCAGCAAGTGCTTTCACTGGAGGAGCCTGCTCCATTTTGGGGGGAGAGCGTGTGAGAAATAGAGCAGCCTGGGGAAGGTGTGAAGTGTGTCCCATTGCTGGAGAAGTTGTCGTGTGGTTTGCACACACCTCGTGGTGGTGGTGGTGGAGAGGCATGAACCCCACGGCTTGGCTACACAGGCCGTTTTCACTCTTGGATTCCTGCTTCCTGCAGGAACAGGAAAAGCCCTGAATGCAGGAGGCCTGTGGGGTTGGGGCTTTACCTGTAGGCCATGGGAAGTCCCCTGCTCTGTGCCCAGGGCATAGGAGGCTCTTCCCTGTCTGCGCAGAACAACTGTGGTCACGGGGAAATGTGTCTTAGAAAATCGGTGCAGGGACAAATGCTGTTTAGTATGAAGCATCCCAGATGCGCCTTGTCTGAGTGTCAGCAGGCAGCGGTGATGAACAGTTGGTGCTAGAACACACACAAAATCAATGCTCTGAGCCTGGGGCCAGCACTTGTTGCCCCCAGCTCACAGATGGGATTTTTCTTACCTGCAGCAACTCGAATGTCAGCTCTCTCTGGCTGGCCAAGCGACGCGCGCGCATCCACCCGCTGCCACCCTGCAAAAGTGGCTCTAATAGTTTGGGAGGTTGTCATCTATTCTCCAGGCCCCTCTGCCTTTGGAGCTTGATACCTGTTTTATTCTTTTACTGTTTTTATAGGGGTCTCAGGAAGGGTGGAAAGATATTGGTGTGCAGGTATCTGTTCCAGTCCTTGCTTTTACTTCTCTGGGGCATATTCCTAGAAGTGGAATTGCTGGGTGGTGTGGTGAGTCCATGTTTAATTTTGGGGGGACCTGCCAGAATGTGCTGGAGGCCACAATTCCCCATCGCCTACAGAGTAAAGCCCCAGTGCCTGCCTCTTGCATTCAGGACTTTTCTCATTCTGTCCCCAGCACAAGGATCTGCTCCATCCAGACTGATTGGCCACCATGTGCCGCCTCCATACCTGGGCTAGGTCATTCCGGTCACCTGGGATCCTGCCCCACCTCCCCCACAATCAGGGACCGAGTGCAAATCCTGCCTTGACCGCCTCCTTTGCAAAACGCTGCAGTTCGTGTGGCTCTGGCTGGTGCTCTCCAATCCTGCTTTACTAACTCGGCTTGGTGATCTCTGCCCCGAGTGCGTCTGTTCCCCTCCCCCGCTCTCCAGCTCCTGGTAGGTCTTGGGCACTCAGGAGGCAATGACAGACCGCTTTGGCCTTGCCCGGGCCTAGCTTGCCCCTGATGCTCGTGTTTGATGCCTGTGACTGCACAGCCTGTGCCCAGGCCACTGTTCCGGGATCAGCCTCCCCGCGTAGTGGCATCTTCTCCACAGGGAGGGGCCTGGCTGCCTCCGGTGTTAGTGCAGCTGAGCCTTCGAGGCTGGCAGCTTGCCTTGGGTCCCTGGGATGGTGCCTAGCTGCCTCCCCTCTTGGGTCCCTGCCCACTTGGAAGCTCGCCCTTGAGTGCTGCCATCCTTGAGCCAGGCCATCAGGGCATTTGATCCCCCGAGGTGGCTTAGGAGCCTGGCTGAACGCCCCTGCTGTGGACCAGTGACGGAGAAGCAGGCTGCGGCTCACACAGCTTCATGGATGGATTCGGTGGAGACCGAGCCGCTTATTTCTAAGGGTTGTCTTTGTTGCACAGAAGACGGCCTGAGTGGCCTGTCACCCAGGCAGAAACCTGGGAGTCATCTGTTGAGCCCGTCTTATTTCTCAACGCGAGCCTCCCTCCTAGATTTCTGTCCATTTCTGCCCCTCCTCGGTCCACGTCTCTTGCTTAGCTGTCTGCCACGGCTTCCCGTGTGGGCGCTGCACTCGCATTTGCCCCACGCCATCTGTCCCGCCTGGCACGTCTTCCTCAAGTTCACGTCTGAGCTGCACCCTCCAGACCACCGACTCCACTAACAGCTCCTCCTGCCCTCAAATGTTGGCCCCTAAACTACCTTAGTGCTCTGTGTGGGCCCCGGCCTCCTTCCCACCACCTTGATTTGCACGAACTATTCCCTGGGCCTGGAACCTTCTCCTGGCTCTTTACTGGCCTCGTCCCCCCGGAGCTCCAGGCTTAGATGTCTCTTGCTGGAAGGACTTCCCTGGCCCCGGTGCTGTTGTCCCCACAACTTGCGCAGAGCTCCAGGCTTAGATGTCTCTTGCTGGAAGGACTTCCCTGGCCCCGGTGCTGTTGTCCCCACAACTTGCGCAGCCCCTGCCTTGGCAGCTCGCCTCACAGGCTGTCTTGTAACGAACGGTCTGCTTCACTCACCAGCTTGGACGTGTCTGCACCGCCTCGAGCCAGCTCCTAGACCAGGGTCTGGGCCCGGCGGGGCTGGGAGAAATGCGGTTTCAGGGTGGGCGGGCTGACGGGTGGATGGACGGCACCCTCCGTGGGTCCACGTTTCCTTCCGGAGCAGGAAGGGCTGGCCCCGGCGGTCTCTGCCGGCCCCGCTCTGGCAGTCAGCCATGAGCACACAGCTAACCGCGGCGCAGGTGTGTGTGGTCCGTGGTTCGGGGAGGCCGGGGGTCCTTGGGGAGGCTTTCTAGAAGCACTGGAGCGGCCTTCTCCTGTGCAGCATGGGTGTGGAGCCTTAAAGTGAGTCCTCGTGAGAAAGCGGGACTGTGCAAGGCCGGGAGGAGCAGCAATCACCCCTGCTGGTGCGGTTGGGGTCACCAGGCCAGGACAGTGGCAGTGCCTGCAGGGGACTGGTCCTTCTGCACAGTTGGGGCGTGTCTCGGGGCCTTTCAGAGGTGACGAGAGGCCTGGTCTGCTTGGGACTTTTTAGTTTTGTTTTGAGGCTCCCAGTTCATTAAAAAGTTTGAAATGCTACAAGAAGGCTATAAATATTATGGTATTTTAAACTCGTAACCTACGTCAGGGTGATGCTTTTTCAACAAAAACAACATGGCAATATGGTTATTCTAGTCACAGTGTAATGACAGGATTTTTAGGAAATATTAATTCATAGTGTGCTCCAGGCCGGGCGGACCTGTGGTGGGACAGGAGTGTCCCCTGGCCCTGCGGCTGAGCAAGGTCACATTTAGAGATGATATGAAATATTTGACCCCTGGCCGCCTACGCTCCCCCAAGCCTCTGCGAGTCATTTTCTCAGGCTGGGACATGAGGACACGGAGCAGGCCTGGGGAGGGAGCAAGACACGCACACTCTTGAGGCCTTGAGTTGCCAGGCCTCAGGAGGCCTTGCCCCTAAGCTCCTGGCCTGTGCCGATGGCACCTCTGGCGACAAAGCAGTACCTGTGAGGCTGGTCCCGGGGGTGGAGCCAGCTCAGACGCTGGCCTTTGGGAACAGGGACTGCTGGGTGGAGGTCGGTCTGCACCGATGGTTTCCATGAGCTCCAGAGTGATCAGGGGTCACCCTGCAGGTGGGACCATGAGCCCCAGGCCCAGAGTGTGGCTTATTCGAGGTCGCACAGCTAGAAGCAAAGCTGGGACGTGAACCTCGTCCCTCAAGGCCTGCGTCAGGGATCCTGCTGGCAGGAGGATGTTTCAAGGTTCTCCCTTGTGTCCCCAGGGCTTAGCTCAGAGCCTGGCATGTCACAAGGAGACCGTTAAATGTCTGTTGAATGAACAATATCGGCCCACATTGACTAAGGACCAGGAACGGTGGCAACCGTATGTATTTGTGTGACTTCATTGAACCCTCTGCGCAGTACCTGGGCTCTGGGCAGTGGGTACTTTGCTCCCCTGTGGGCAGATGAGGAAGCCGGAGTCCAGGTAGGAGAGGAAACCTGCCTAGCGTCAAACGGCCAGTAAGCGGAGCTGAGACTCGGACCCAGGCAGCCTGGGTGGAGCCTCCTGGGAAGTCGAAAAAAATTCTAGTAGCCACATTAAAAAGAGTAAAAGAGGAACAGCTGAAATTATTTTAATAATATATTTTATTTAATCCAATATATGCAAATGGTTGTCATTTTAACACATCGTCAATATACAAAATTATTAATGAGAAATTGGACATTCTTTTTTTCACACTAAGTGTTCAAAATCCAGTATGTAAATACCTTACTCTGCCTCGGAACTCGCACCAGCCACATTGCACGTGCTCCAGAGCTGCTTGTGTCCAGTGGCTTGGGCACTGGACGGGCCACTCTGGACCCTCTGTCATCGACGGGTGGGTGTTGGGAGCCGTCAGCCGTGTGGAGCTGAGGGAGCCGCAGGAAGTGGTGAAAGGACAGACAGAGATGGAGGGACAGGCCTGCGCGTGAGTTGGGTTCCTGCCAGCACCGTGGGCCTCTCCCCAGTGTGACAGCTGGGCGGAGGGGACGCTCGGCAGGGGCGCGTCTCACTCGGGCCGCCGCTGGAAACCGAGGGGGGCCCGGGCAGGGCGGCGCATGGCGTCGGCACCCCAGCTTCCAGCGGCCGCGCTGCCGGGAGGGCCTGCCAGTCTGCGTGGGGATCTGGCTCCGAGCTCTGTTGCTTTTGGCCGAGGGCTGTTGCAAAACTCCCGGCGTGCGGAACAGGTACGACGTGTTCCTCGGAAAGGTTATGAGGTTTCAGACATAACAGAGGTTCTGAGCATACAGAGAGAGGACGTCTCGGGGCCCGTGTCTGGAGTGAAGTCATCGTACCCGTACGGCATGGGGTCACACTGGCTTACGTCTCTAAGGGCACCTCAGGCTCCGAGGCAGCGGCCCTAGAGGTGACTGGACTGACTTTGGTTGGTGAGGGCGGGGGCAGGGAGGGGCTAGTGTGTTCTCAAACAGGGCTCGAGTGAAAGAGGTTACAAAACTGTCGCTTAAAGCATAACCTGGGTTGGTCCTAACGTGCAGGGGGAGGGCAGAGGGTAAGAAGAGAGCTCCCTGGGCCAGGCAACCACAGCGTCCATTCCTGGGTTGGGGGCAGATACTGGGAGAACCTGTGGCCCGTCCTGGCCCAGACAGGGTTTCTGAAAAGGTGAGTCAGGGTTTGGAACAGTCAGGTCTGGCCAGGGGAAGTGTTCCATTATGGCTTGATTTATGCCGCTGGAAACATTTTATATTCAAGACTGTCCACTGGCCAGGCAAGCCTCGGGTCCGGAGATCCAGCGGAGAAGACAGATGCCGGGCGAATAGTCAGCTCAACGTGGCTCAGAAGGACCACAGGCTCAGTCCCCAAAATCCTGCACTGTGACGCAGAAGTGAGGGTGGTGGCAGCGTCGAAAGGATGATGCCAGGCAAGATTTTTTTTTTGAGACAGAGTCTCACTTTGTTGCCCAGGCTAGAGTGAGTGCTGTGGCATCAGCCTAGCTCACAGCAGCCTCAAACTCCTGGGCTCAAGCGATCCTCCTGCCTCAGCCTCCCAAGTAGCTGGGACTGCAGGCGTGCGCCACCTTGCCTGGCTAATTTTTCTATATATATTAGTCAGCCAATTATCTTCTTTTTATTTATGGTAGAGACGGGGACTCGCTCTTGCTCAAGCTGGTTTCGAACTCCTGATCTTGAGCAATCCACCTGCCTCGGCCTCCCAGAGAGCTAGGATTACAGGCGTGAGCCACTATGCCTGGTTTTAACCTTGAAACAAACCCTGTTTGATAATGGCCATATCCACTGAGGCAGGGGTTGGGAAGCTGGGGGCCTGGGCTGGGCCAGAGCAGGGAGGCCTGCAGTTCACGCAAGGGGCCCTGTGGCCAAGGTCATGGCTTCCTGGCAGAAAGTCCTTGGGCAAGCCTGAGTCTTGGCTTCCCTGTCTGCAAAATGGGGCTAATAACCACTTCTTCCCTTGCAAGTTCAAATTAGATGCTGCATATGGAAGTACTTTTGAGAGCAAAGCACCCCACAAATCCTGGGGGTTATTCTTTTTATTAACCCCACTGTGAATATTATAATTTTATCTTTTATTCATTCTGCAGTCTTTAGGTATAGTGCTGCTTTATCAGGATTTTTTAAAAAACTTTTCATTATGAAAAATTTCACATGTACTCAAAAATAGGATAGTATAGTATAATGGACGCCCTGTGCCCTGCTGTCCGCTTCAAGGACTCTTAATATTTCATCGGGGCAATTTCAGCTCACTTTATAATAATCCCTTTCATTAATTGAGTTTCCAAAGTGCTTTAAGGCCTTTGAAGTAAAATCTTACTGGACAGAGTTACCACAAAATCTGCCCCCTTGTCTGGGAGAAAGAGTGCTTTTGTGTATTAGGTTTTGGGGACTGACATTCTTGCCGCAGGCTGTGATTGGAATTTTCGGCAACATCTAATTGTTGGTTGCACGGGGCAAAGTCCCACTCCGGGCCTAGAGGACCCTGTGGCTCTCCTGCCCCTCCGTAAACCACGAGGGCAAGTTCAGTTCTCTCGGGAGTTTGGGGGCCTCTGTTGACTCTGCCTTTCAATTTGCTATAATTTGAAGGGAAAAGGTTGTTCTAGAGTCTAAATGATTATTTACACGAAAAACCTGGGAGCGGCTGGCAGGAACGGTGAGCGAGCCGGGAGTCTGTCGTCTCCCGACAGCCTGCCTCTGTCGTGTCGACCCGCCACGCCGGCGCCCCTAGGAAGTGGCTGCGCTGGGGACGGTCACCCATCCATGCCCGTGGCTGGGTGCGGAGGTTTGGGCGGGAGCAATGGGGAGGTGGGAGCCCGAGGGTGGAGGCTGGTTGGTCCCACTTTCATCTGTTCTGGCTTGAAGGGGTCTGTGCGTGTGACCGGGCTTGAATGAGCGGTTCTTCTCGTCCGCGAGCTGGCGTTGGTGACGGCGCTTGGCCGGGCTCACCCTCGGTGGTCGTAAGGATGAAACGTGAGGCCCAGGAGATGTCTTGTCTTGTCTGGTTCCGAAGTCTGCCCCCCGTGCCTAGAACAGTGTTGAGCACATAGTAAGTGCTCAATAAATTTATGTTGCAGGACAGGAGGGCAGGGAGGAAGAGGGGTGAGGAAGGAAGGTGGGAGAGGAGGAAAGAAGGTAAAAGAGGAAGAAGGGAAGGAAAGGCTAAATTTGTTCATCCATTATTAAAAATTCATCACAAATCCTTTATTTCAGGATAAGGAAATATCATTAGAAGGCCCCCAAGAACCAATGCCTCTGGGCATTTCCTCTGGGCTTTGAATGCCTTTCCCCTCTTTTTCTTCCTGGAGGAATTGTATTTCCATCTCTGGGGCTTAGCTCCACTGTCACCTTTTGAAGTGTTTTGGACTCACGCTGCAAAATCCATTCCCCAGCTCCCCTCCTGTCTACTGTCCACACCCCTGCAAGGCCCAGATAGGAGGACGGTCACTGCCACTCCTCATCAAACGCCAGTGCTGAGCGGTCACTCAGAGTGCACTGGGAGGCCAGCACAGTCATCTCCCCACCACCACAGAGGACACTGAGGCTCAGAGAGGTGAAGTCACTCTCCCAGGTAGACACAGCTGGGAAACAGCCAGGCTTAGATGCAAACAGAACCTCGTGGCTCCCACAGCGCCTGCTGCTCCTGGTGCACCTCAGCTCTTTGCTTTTGGTTCCTCTCTCTGGGCTGGTGCCTGTGTCCCCTGCCCTCGGGGTCAGCCCAGAGCTGGGAGGCTGTAGGTGTGCAGTAATCAAATGGGGATACATCCTCCGCGACTGGCCACGAGGAGCCTTGTGTTCTAGACAGCAGGTGCCTGCAGAGCTTCCCAAGAGTTCACGAGCCCTGGGGCGCAGGGGCACGGCTTACCCAGTGCTGCGGCACACGTTGGTGCCCCACAGGACTGGCAGAGGGTCTGTCAGGGTGGGGAGGGGAAAGGAAAAAGTGGAGGGTCCTTGAGCCCCCGAATGTAAAGTCCACGCCAGCTAGGGCCTTGTCTATCTTGCTCGTTGTAGTTCCAGTGTCCAGTTCAGGGTCTAGCAAACAGTAGGTGCTTAATAAATATGTACCGAGTGAATGGATGACCTCCAAGCCCTGCTTCCCTGTGTTCCCCAAAGCTGGCTTTGTTGTGGGTTCTCTAGCTACTGCCTAGAGGCCGGGGACGTGGGGCCAGGCCGGGGACCACCCGGTGTGGGCAGTGCTGCCCTGGGGGGGACAGCATCGGCACCGTGCCTCACTGTGTCACCGCTCCAGGGACGAGGTGGGCTCCTGCCCACCTGGGCCGAGTCCCCACAGCCTGCCCCTGGTTGGACAAGTATCCTTTGGAGTAGACTGGCGGATGTGGGGGGGAGGGACCTCGCTGCTCGCCGCCCCTGGTGGCTTCCCAGGGCAGTGGAGTGGCTGCTCCGTCTCCTGCCTGCCCCTCCCCTCCACCCCTGCACGCTCACGCTCCACTGGGGGCAGCCTGGTCGTCTGGGGGGAACGCAGTGTCCGAGCTACTAATCTCCCGCCTTGGGTGCGCCCTTGAACTTTTCTTTAAATGAGGCCTCCCAACCCCCAGCAGCACTCCAGGTCACGTTCCCAGAGACCCTGCAGAGGAGGGCCGGAGCTGTTTGTTTTCTGAGATTTCAAAAAACATGCCATTTCCCCCCCTCTGACCTTAAGCAAAACTTTTTTTCCTCCAACACTTATATTTTTAACTTCATGAGAAAATATGGGAAGGGAGCAGTTTTTATTTTAGAAACTGTCATTTTTCAAGATCTTTTTGTTTAAAAAAGAAAGGCTTTGGGGGATGGGGAGAATAAGGGCGTCTTTTTGGCTTGTGTGCTGCGGGGCCTACCTGGAGCTGTTTTCTGCCCAGAGCACGGGGCCCCTGCTCACAGCCTCCCAGAGGTTTCTGCATGTGGAGCCTCCAGCTGTTTTGGTCGCTGTTGTGATCAAGGATTTGGGGGCACTTTTTTCTCTCCTTCTGAAGACTTAGGACTGGACCGGCTGAGCGCTGTAAACAAGCGCTCGTGGCAGGAAGCGCTTAATGCTTCTGGGAGCCTGCGTTCTGGGCTGGGTGCAGGCAGCGCCCACCTGCTGTGGCTTCCTCCTGCAGCGAGGGTCAGAAAATGGCCACAGCCTGTGGGTACGTGCAGACTCTGCCTTCCCATCTGGTGGATGCAGGCTCTGAGGCTCAGAGAGGATTGGTGACTTGGTCACAGTCACACAGCCACCTGGATAGGGATGAGTGATGGGTGGGGGCCTGGAGAGCAGCTTCCTGCCTCCTTGGTCCTTGTGCCAGGTGCCCCGTGTTCCTGAGTCTCCCCCAGCCCAGCTGTGCCTTGCTGACAGCTGTCCTGGAGGCCACGTCACCAGCTGAACTCCCGCTGGGCCTGCTGGGACGGCCTTGGCATGGTTCCCTTGTTTTTAGTACTTCAGTCCCTATTAGGGTCAGGGAGGTCAAACACCTATGCTTCAGGATACTTCTAGAATTTAAAACTTTAAAAAAATTTTTTTTATCCTGCTTGCAAGCTAATAGAATTTAAAACTTTTAGTTGGATAGTCCTTATCGATTGCGAGCGGCCTCAAGAAAAATAGGAAAGCGGCCGCTGCTTGCAGGCAGCACCTGCTTAGCAGAGGGGGCTGAAAAATAAGAAGCCGCAGTTGCTGAGTAGCTCGTGGAAGAACGTCTGCTCCCTTCTCTCACCGCCGTGGCCACGAGTCTGGCTCAGTTTTATTTCTCCTCTGTCTTGGATCTTTGCAACAACCCCTGAAATGCCCTCCCTCCTGGTCTCGCTGACGTCAGATGACTCTAAGAGCCACGTCTGACCATGTCTCCCTTCCACACATGGGCCCCACTTCTGCCTCCAGATTCTTCCCTTCCCAGGCACCCCACAGTCATAATCCAGCCATCCCTCACGGCCCACAGCCCCCTGCAGCCTTTCTGCCCAGAGTGTCCTCCTGCCCCCTTTTGCTAGGCGGCAGCTACCTGTCCTTCCAAGTCACTTGGAGACACCCCTTCTCCCGGGAGCCTTCTAGACTCCTTGGGCCTGGTTTCCCCTTCCGCGCGGGTGCTGCGGCGGCACTCTGTGTCGAGACGTCACCAACTCTCCCTTGTCTGCCTCCTCGTCGTCTTCTGGGCTGGGCTCCTCTAAGGGGGGCTGCTTCCTCCTGTCTTCCTGGCAGCGCCCCAGTGCCTGTCCGGGTCCCATGAGAGCTGCTCCTTCAGTGACCGAGGTCAGGCCGGAGGGACAGAAAGGTGGTTCCGTAGTAGTGGGGGGCTCTGCCGAGGGTCAGGACTTCAGTAGGCGCTTGAGGGGTGCACAGACCTTAGATGGGTAGGTGGATTTGGGACAGGGGCATATCAGAGGCCCCAGAGCCAGCTGCGGGCAGGTGGTGGCAACGCCGGGGGGTGACCGATGCATATGGGTTTTCCCCTATGATCTTCACGTTTCTTGTGGATTAATCTCTCCCACTTCCTGAATGCTGGCCCAGGAGGTCAAGGAGGGTTCCTTTGGGTTTCCAAAGTGTCACCAACTCATCAGAAAACTCACTGTGGTCTGTGCCCCCTCTCAGCCACACCCAGGGTTGGGTGTTCACCCGGCATCCTCAGAAAAGCGGGGTACTTTGTTCAGTCTGCAGCAGGGCGCACAGGTGTGACCACAGCTTCCTGGCTACTGGGCCCGCAGAGCTGCTTCCCAGAGCCAGGAAGGAGCTGCCTTCCTCGTCACTGCCTCCTCCTCCTCCCCCGCCGCCCCACCTTCACCGTCGCCTGGTGCCTTTGCTTCCCGGGGAAGTAATTCTTTAAAGTCTCCCACAAGAAGCCGGGTTTGGTGGCCCATGCCTGTAATCCTAGCACTCTGGGAGGCCGAGGCGGGAGGATCGAGGATTGCTCAAGGTCAGGAGTTCAAAACCAGCCTGAGCAAGAGCAAGACCCCGTCTCTACTAAAAACAGAAAGAAATTAATTGGCCAACTAAAAATATATATAGAAAAAGAAAATTAGCCGGGCATTGGTGGTGCATGCCTGTAGTCCCAGCTACTCAGGAGGCTGAGGCAGGAGGATCGCTTGAGTCCAGGAGTTTGAGGTTGCTGTGAGCTAGGCTGATGCCATGGCACTCTAGCCCGGGCAACAGAGTGAGACTCTGTCTCAAAAAAAAAAAAAAACCCACAAGACCCCAAACCTAGTCCTTATCCTCAGGGCATAAGCACGTTTTGAAGTTGTACACAGACTTAAGGTTACTGTTTGCCAGCTGGAACAAGGCGAGGGGCAGGGCTCTCCAATTGCAGTCGTCCCTGGGTGTCCCTGGATGATTGGTTCCCGGACCGCCGGAGGATACCAGAATCCACAGAGGCTCACGTCCCTGATGGAGAATGGTGTAGCGTTTGCACAGAGCCTGTGCGTGGTATACTTTCTCATCTCCAGATTACAATATGTAAAACAATGTAAATGTTATGCAAATAATTGCTATATTGTATTGTTTAGGGAGCAATAAGGAAAAAAATCTGTATGTATTCAGTACAGACATAATTATTTTTCATATATTTTCGATCCGTGGTTGGTTGAATTCATGATTGCAAAACCCACAGATATGAAGGGCCAACAGTGTATTGACTTCAGGGTTTCTGAAGCAGCGTTTAATCATTTAATGCTGGGAGAGCTTGAGCACCAGCTCTGGGCCCTGCACCGCACTGAGCGTTTGGGGACAACTCATGTAAGCAGCCTCGTGAGCAGGAATGATCCCATTTTGTAGACAAAGGGACCAAGGCCAGAAGAAGTTATGTATAAACTGTTGTTTAAGGCTACACAGCGAGGAAGTGGCCGAGTGTGGGACTGGTTTCCTCTCTCCTTTGAATCTTACTACAGCCTTGTGGACAGGTGGGGGTGTGTTTTTATTGCCCACTTAACAGATGAGAGAATTGAGGCCCGAGAGTCACGCGGAGGTGTGTGCAGCCCGCACCCCTGCTCCTGACTGCTGACCCGGCCTGCGTCCCCCTGGCCATGCTGCCTGTTGCGTTAGCGGACAGATGCTTAGCACTCCCGTGGGGTGGCTGTAAAACTTTGAATGCAACATGGTTTGCGTTCACCTGAGGAGCAGCTATGGGGTATACAGCAAGCGCTCTCTCTATGTATTGAGCGACTGTTGCTCCTTGTCCATCCCTTGCCCTCCCCTCATCCTCCCAGCGCTTTGCCCACAGGGCTGTCACTCTGCTGTGACCCTTGGCCACGGCACTGGTGGGCACAAGGTGCCAGGCGAACCCGCTTCTTGCTGGTGAGAGCCATCGGTGCGCTTCTCTGTACCTCCCTCCCTTCAGATGGACCTGTCCCTCTCCTCGCCACCTGGAGGATTCTCCGGTGGTTTGGAAACCCCTGCCCCGAGACAGCAGTTAGTACCAGGGCAGGGTGGGGCAGGTGCCCCATCCCTCGTTAGGTCTCTGTGGGTGGCACCCAAGCGGGGAGCAGGAACAATACTCTATTGTTACGCTAAACCTGAAATAGACACCCTCAGAAGGAGGGGGTGGGTGTGCGTCTATTATGGTCTAATAATGACAGGAGCACTCGGTGTCTTTTCAGATGCTTGACAATCACCTGCTAATCCCCCGGGTCTGGGAAGCTGAGCATGTTCACCGCCCCCGCCTCGGCTTCCTAGAGCTGGGGACACGCCGAGACCAGGGCTGCGCGAGGCGGAGGCTCAGCTTCTTCCTGGCTTGAGGAGATGCATGCGTGTTCGCTCCTGACCCCTCCTGGGACCAGGAAAGGGCGCCTGGGTCTGGGTGAGAGGCGTGTGCGGTGGTGAGAGAACCTTGCCTGGACCCAAGTTCGAATCCCAGTTCTGCCACTTGGGCGTGTTTCTGAACCTTTCCTATTCTCAGTTTCGTTGTAAAATGGGACAAAACCTGCTTTTACAGGGAGGTCTGTAAGGTCTGGCCCAACCCTGCAGATGCTTTGGGATGTGGGGACCACATCTTAGTTGGTGCTCCATGTCCCGCCCCCCAGCTCCGGCCAGGACTTAGGAGTCGGGGTGAGGGACTGGGTTGCAGGGAAATGTTCAGATCTCAAAAGGGGCCTTCCCAGGCAGATCTCTGGCCTGCCTCCAGCCACCTGTCAGGCCTGCCTCTGGGGCCAAGACTCAACACCCAGGGCACAGAGGAAGTGAGAAGCAGGTGTGCCTGGCTGGCAGGAGACTTGGCTGCCGACTTGCTGTGTGGCTGGGGCTGTTGCTCTGATTCACAGGGCTGAGGTGGAAAGGTGGGAGGGTCAGATGATTTCTACGGTTTTTGAGGTTCTAGGCTAGGGATCAGCAAACCGTGGCTCTTAGGCCAAATCTGACCTGACTTTTGTTTTTATAAATTAGATTGTATTGCAACACAGCCATGCCTGTCTGTGTATGTCTTGTCTACGGCTGCCTTTGCTCTGCGGTGGCAGAGTGGAGTAGACTGGACAGACCACACAGCCTGCAAAGACAGAGGCCCTTCACGGAAAAGTCTTCCACCCCCCATTCAAACCACAAAGATTGTAAGGACAGAGAACACATCCTCTCTGTGGGGCTCTAGACTCAACACTGGGCGGGGCACAGTGGGCACTCAATAGATATTAGTTGAATAAATAAGTAGAAAACCTGTCAGGATGATTTGGGCTTCAAGAAATGAGGCTTGATTACAAATAGTTTGCAAATGTTTATCATCCCACATAAAGAAAAGCCTGGAGCTAGGTGGCTCCAGGGCTAGCTTGGCAGCTCAGCAGTGCCATCAAGGACCTGGGCCCTTCCCTTCTTTCTCCACCAGCGTCCTCCTCAAGGTATTGGCTTTGTCCTCAGGCTTGTTTCCTCATGTCACAAAGTGGCTGTCATAGTTCCAGGCATCACATCTAGTCCTGTTTAGATGTCCAGCAAAAGAAGGGGCCTTTTCTTTTCTCATTCCTCTCTTTATCCCTTTCCTAAATCTCTCCAGCAGATTCCCCACCGTCCTGCTGGCCAGAACCCGATCACACAGGACATGCCCTAGCTGCCAGGGAGGCTGGGAACGTTTTTGGCTTTTCCCGACTCTATAGTTAGAGGTGGACTCTGTCCACAAGGAATCAAGGCAGAGAAACCACTGGCTGTTGACCGGGCACGTTTCAGTGTCTGCCACAAAGCTCAGTGACAGCTGCAAGAGATGTGTAGGTGTGGCTGGGAGGGCAGGCAGGGGTGGCAGAAGAGGGTTCACTGAGGAGCCCTGGGGGGACTGATCAAAGTCCAGGCGGCCTCCTACCCTCTCGCCCTTCCGCCTTCCACCATGGGCTGGTGCAGCACGCAGGCCCTCGCCGTGCTCTTGGACTTCCCACCTCCAGAACCACGATCCAGATAAACTGCTATTGTTTGCGAATTGCCCAGTCACACAAAGCAGACTGGGGCAGGCCTCCTGGGAGGAGCCCAGTGGGAGCGTCTCGTCTGACCTGGCGACCCCTCGGCAGCATTCGGAGCTGGCTCGCCGTCTTTGCTGGAAACTCATGTCTTCCCGGGGTGCAGGGCTCGGTCTCCCGGGGGCCTCCCTTAGCCTTTCTGGCTACTGTTTCTCCCTCAAATGTTGACAGTCCTGGGCTCAAGCCTCGGCGTTCCAGGAGAGGCACCTGTACTCGTAGGTAACATTTATTGAGCACTTTCTGTGTACCTGTGCTGTGCTCGGCACTGCACACGTCTTGTTCAGTGATCACGATGCAGCTCCCTGTTTGCCCGTTTATTCCCATGTTCTTTCATTCTCCGAGACGACCGAGCTCCTGCTGTGTGCCCGGCACGGTTCCAGGTGCTGAGCACGGCAGCCGTGTTCCCACCTCCGGGGAGCTGACGCCAGTGCGAGTGACCCGGGGGACGGGAAACAGCGGGAGACCCGAGGCTTCTCACCCGGCCACACGCCCGGCGCCAGAGGAGCCGACGGCAGGCCGGGCTCTCGAATGGCGGCCACGCAGCCCTCCACCTGCAGCCCAGGTCCCTGTCTGCCACCACGGTCTCTGCCCGGGTGTCCTGGGCATCTCGCACCGAGCATTTCCAGTGGGCCTCGTTGTTCTCTGATTTCCAAATTTGCTCTTCCGCACCCTGCCTCCACTAATGGCCCGGGAGCTCGTCTAGACACCCTTCTCCCTTCGTCTCCAAATCCTGCTATCCAGAGCGGTCAGTCGGGCTTCCACTTCCGGGCCTCCTTTCCTCATCTCTTTCCGAGCTCTAGTGTGGTCAGCTCTGCTCTCCCATCACTGAGCCTTGGCACATGCTGTTCCACTGCCGGGAACAGCGCTGACCCCAGCCACACCCCCGCTCCCGGCAAATTCCAGCCCGTGCTCAAACACCGCCCTCCACGGGGCCTTCCCTGGCTCTCTGCAGACTTCCTCGCACGCCTGTGGCCTGCACACGGGGCCCCTTGGGTGAGAGCGCCTAAGGGCTGGCGTGCCTGGCCCCCCCAGCCTAGGAGCACAGGGCCCAGGCCTTGTCCCCTATTTCGCCTGCAGCGCCCAGAACAGTGGGTGTTTATTGACTGCTGGAACGAAGAGATGAGTATTGGAGCAGGTTTCTGAGAGAGACCGAGGAATGCCGACCCTTGGAATTATGTTTCATGCCAGGAGAGACAGTAGACTCCTGGGTTTCCCTTAAGCTCATCTAACTCAGTAGTTCCCAAATGTGCCTAAATGTCTTAGAAACCTGACATGCTTTATTTTAATGGTTCTGGGGGTTGTAGGGGAAGGACCCCGGGGAACCCTGCAGGGTCCCAATAAAAGAGTTTGCAAACCACTGGGGTTTATCTCATGACCTTATTTTGTACACGAGGAAAGCTCGAATTGGAAACAGGGTAGGTCGAAAGTGTCCCCGACCTCATGGTGACTGAGGCAGGAGTGGCACACTGGGCTCTCGGCTCCCTGCCAGGGTGCCACGGTCCCCGTTATGCAGACGTTCTCAAGGAGGGGGGCTGCCCTTTATCCTCAGGGGTACTCAGCTCCCCTGGCATCAGACACCCACTGCAAAGGCTCCGGCCAGGAGTTTGGATTTTTCTTTAAACTTCGTGTCATTCTCCCTGAAGGAAAATGCTGCAGCTGAGTGGAAAAATCTGCGTGCCTTTTGATCCCGGGTGCCGCTGCACCGCAAGTTTTTACAAGCGTTGGCAAATATGTTTTGAAAGTAGAGAGGTGTGCAGGAAGTGGGCCTGCATGGAAGGAGACTGTAAATACTCTTTTTTGGAGAGTGCAGAAATTGACATTTGGTTTATATGAAGACTAGTGTGCTACCTTCTAAAGGACTAGCCACGGGGTTCGACCCTCGATCTGGGGTCACACTGCCAGTGCATTGCTTGCAAACCAGAGTGTGTCTCCCAAGGGGCAAGGACATGGGTGTAAGAAGGGGAGCAATCTGGGCATTGTGGGGATGTGGGGTGGCAAAGGGGCGCCTTGGTCTGGAGAGAGCATCGATGTGCAGTTGGCAAAGGGCAGAGGCTGCACTCTCTGACCCCTACACGGTGGCCCCGCTGAGAAACTCACAGTCCTGGGAAAGAAGACAAGGTTTCCATAGTTTCCCCCCAGTTTAGGGTAAACTAGGATTTTGGGAGATGATCTCACTTGCCTTTGATTTCCAACAGATCAATAGCACTGTGTTTTAATAGACTCACCCTTCTATGGATAGCTTGACCTAGAGCTTGACAAAAGACTTCCAGACAATTTTTGGGGGTGCACTTTTTATTGGGGTGTACTGTCCATGTAGAAAAGTGCAGAAACCACAAACATACTGCTGGGAGGGTCTTCACAAAGCACACGCACAGGGGGACCCTGGTCACGGAACAGCACGCCGTCAGCACACGGGAACCCCCTGCCAGGCCCCGTCTGCCACGGGGGGTTCCAACTCCAACACTGGGGTTTAACTTCGCCTATTTGTGACCTCATGTGAATGGACAGCGCCCGGCTGCTGTCACTCACCTCGGTCTGAGACTCAGCCAGTGGCTCGCGGTTGCAGCTCATCCTCGTGCCGACGCGTCCTGCGCTGTCGTCCACATGCACTTGGGGTTCACAGCAGCCCCGTGGAATGCTGGGGCAGGGATTTTCCTCCTGCTTCAGAGAAAAGGAAGCCCAGACGGGGGAGGGGAAGCCTCCTGCCGAGGTCGGGGAGGTGGGCAGAGGTGGGCTGGGCTGCCCCGAGGGGGTCTCCCCTGGCTCTCCAGGGACACTCCAGACCCCGGGACGTGCACAGAGACCCCGAGATGTGTTTCAGAACTTTCCCCTCAAGTCTCGGGCAAACCCTCTGTGCTGCACGCGTTCCGTGGAAACTTCCCCATCCAGAGCAGCCCCGGGAGTCACCCCTGGACGGCTGCGAAGGTGCCGGCCCCTCGCATGCACCCACTTTGCAACGTGTCATCACCCGTGTTGCTGCCGTCCCGCTTTAACTGAACCCAGCTAGAAGCCCCACATCGGGCAGCTGTCCCAGCGCCGGGCCTCGGCCTGCCATGTTGGGGCGGGAGCATACAGGCAAAGAAGGCACCTGCTCTGTCCTCAAAACCTGCCAGTGTGCCCTGCGTCCGGCTGTGAATCCCGCTCCTGTGCAACCTGGGACGAAGCCACTACCGGTGCTCTGGCTGCTCCTCTTGTCTTTTTAAATGGGACATTGTCCCCAGGGACAGCCACGCTGCCACCAGCTTCCCACTGCTGCAGCAAACTGTGTTCATAAGTCTGGGCATCTTCCTCTGGTCCCTAAAGGTCACAGCCCCTCCTGTCTCTTGGCACCATTCTGTCTGGAATTGTGTTGCTCTGGGAGCTGAGCATGACATCCCAGCTGGGGGTGTGTCACCCGCTCCACAGAGGTGGCCCTGGGACACTCCTCGTTCTGTCGCTGCTGAGGGAGTGACTTGATCTTTCTGGGAGTGATTTGCCCTCTGCCTTAGAAACTGCCAGTGGCCCTGTCTGGTCCTGCCGGAGGCCCCGGCTCTCCGTCCGAGTTCCTTTGACTGTGCTTCCTTACCAGTCAAGCCCCGGGCTTTCCACATTCCCACGGCAGCTTTTGCCGTTTCTCTAGTAACCCTAAACAGCAAACGTGTAGCCTGTGTAGCATGTCCCACTGCCCGTGTCAGTGGCAGACATTACTAATCAAGCATGGCACTCCTGCTCATTGAGTTCCAGGACTCCCGGCTGACCCTGCTGTCTTCTCGGAGTTCACATACTTAATGAAATCTTTTTGCCAATACAGCACTAGGCAGTGAAAGCAGAATCCCACCGTCTGCCAAGGAGACTTGATTTCCTACGAAAAGGCCCAGAAATGAAGATGCATTTTGAAGCATTCATTAGTTTCCCGGACTTTCCGCCTTTGCACGTGGGGTGCAGGAAGCATGTGATGGGGCTTGTCCTACCCAGTGGGAATTCTTAACACAGGAGTCCACATTCCGTCGGGTGTCATTTGCTGCTTCCAGAATCACACTTTTCAGGAGACTTGGAGCTAGTAAAATAAATAACTGGGCTTCCCCCCAGCCTGTTGTGGCCTCACAGTCGTAGCTTGTTAGCGGAGTCCTCAGAATATATCCAGGATAAAAATGTGACTTTGTGCAAGTCCCCAGTTTGGAACAGAGTCACTTCCTGGGTGACACCTCATGGCAGGAGGAGCCCAAGGGCGGGGGCACTGTTCCCGTGTCCAGGTGAGGTGTCCTGTGCTCCTTGCCCTACGTGCTGATTTCCAAAGCAGAGCCCTGGGCTCCCCGGAGCAGCTCCCGCCCCGGTTCACGAGGGTCGGCTGTTCTTCCCCTTTGCAGGCGTCGGGCGGAGGGTGGGGCCCGAGGCCCCTGGGACTGTGGCGACTCCTCCCCCAGCCCTGTTGCTACCTGCTCCCCAGCGCACCTTGTCATCACAGCTTGACTGGCTGGGTGCGTCAGGCCTCGTGCCAGCCTACCTGGTGGTTTCAAACCAGACTTAATCAGAATGTAAATACTTCTTGGGGCCAGAGAGCGGACCGTCCAGGTGTGTGGGCAGCGGCTGCGGAGCCGGGAGCTGCAGGAGAGGGCGGGGGCTGCCGGGTTCCTTCCGCACGGAGGCCTGGGGTTCCCCGGGGCTGCCCCGCCAGGGCCTGTGGAGGAGCCGCTGCCCATGGGGCGACCAACAGTCCCCGCCGCACCCCGTCACCAATGCCCCTGTCCCGCCGCTGCGTGTCTGTACGTGCACGCTGTTGCTGGGGCTGAGGCGGTTCTGCTGACGGCATCTGTCCTTCCCTGACCGCCCTCTTCCTCACCGCCCCTGCCCCAGTCGGCGGGAGAGGTTGCCGGATCCCATCCCTGACATTTTACAGAGGGGACCTCCAGGCGCAGAGAGGGTCCGTGGCCCTCCCGAGGTTGCACCTGGAGTAGAGGACGGACGCGGGCACTCACGCGGGGCTAACGGTGTGTCCGGCACTGCCCTAGGACCAGCAGTGACCAAGGCGGGCACGGGCTCTGCCCTGAGGGAAGGGCTGGATGGGCTGAGTGAACCAGGAAATGAACAGGATCGTGTTATATTTACAAACAATGCATACGGGTGTGAGCAGGTAGTTTCCGACGGCGGCGAACGCTGTCTGGTTGCTGCGATGCAGCCGGGTTAGGTGAGAGGACGACAGACTCAGGGAGGTGGAGGTGACCTTAGGTGGGGCCTGCGGAGCCTCGGGGGTGTGTGTGGGGCACATGAGTCGAGACACAGCTGTCGGAAAAGAGCCAGCAGGGGACGATGGGCAGGAGGCACGGCCGGGGCGCAGGCCAGGCGGTGGCCGTGTGGGTGTCCGGAGTGGCGCGTGCCGGTCGTGGTGGGGAGTGAGGGGGGGGGTTGATTTGGCTTTGAATAGCTCCACCCGCTGGGTGGGGACGGTTCGAAGGGGGCAAGAAGGGAGGTGGGAGGGTGAGGAGGCTGGTCTAGGTGAGGACGCTGGCCTGGTCCAGGTGGCAGCGGTAGGGACAGAGGACGGGACAGACATGTGGTTCACTGCGCAGCCCACAGGCTCGGGTGGACTCAGTACATGGAAGGGGGGGGAGGGAATGGAGGGTCCCGGGGGTCTCCTGGGTTTGGGGCTCGGCCAGGGCTCCCGAAATCCGCTCATCTCCCGTCCCATGGTGTCCCCTCCTCAGCCAGACCCAGAGTCCTTGCTGACACTAAAGTGCCAGGACGGTGCTGACCCCACAGGCTTCTGTGCTCCGCCTGGAGGGGCTGACTCACCTGCCCTGCTGGATCCAGAGGGCGGAAGGGTGTGGTGTTTCCTGGAACTGGGGATGAGGATTGCTCAGAGTTTGGGCTCCATTCCGACTGTGTTAAGTGACTCTCAGCAAAACATGCAGCGCCATGGCGGAGAGGCGGCCTGGGCGGCCCTGCTGGTGGCCCAGGACAGCGGGTGAGACCGTGGAGGAAGGAAACCTCCGTGTGGAACGTGGAGGGGCTGGAGGGGAGAAGCGCCCTGCTGAACGGCTGGTCCTTGGTGACAGCAGCAATGTGACCGCAGAGAGAGCCACTGTCCACTGAGCCCGGCGTGCATGCGCCCTCCAGACATGTTTGCAGTCATTCCTCACGACTGTGGGCGCAAAGGAGACATTCTCATTCCCATTTCACAGATGCAGAAACTGAGGCTCAGAGTGTTAGGCCCAGGCTCTCTCAGCTGGTGAGTGACTGAGTCACCCACAGGCCCCTGGGTCCCCAGCCCTGTCACCAGTGTGCCACGATGTCCACTCACCAGCTGTCCCCTGACGGCTGGCTCTGTGCCCTGTCCCCGTGTAGGGGAGGAGGCGAGAGAACTGGCCGCATACAGTCCCGCTCAGAGGTGCTGTCCTCTGCCTGCGGTGAGGACCGGCGGGGACTGCGGAAAGAGCAGTGGTTCTGGGGATATTTGAGCAATTCCTCCCTGCCTCCTCCCTTCCTTTCTTTCCCTCCCTCCCTTTTTCTTTCATCCCAACCTTCCCTCTTTCCTTTCCCACCCGCTCCCTTTCCTTTTGTCCGTCTTTCCCCTGGAGTCTGTCTTGCTGGCACCTCCTGGACACGCCCCAGGTGTGTGGCTGTGGGCACCCTGGAAAGCCGCGTGAGGCCACCGAGCCTCGCCCTGCGCCTGGACCCGACCGGGAGCCTCCTACTTTCCCGCTCCAGGGGCTCCGGGAGGCTCTGGGACCCGGAGGCCCCGTCCCCTGCCTCCTTCCCTCTGTCCGGGCAGAGCCAGGGACCGGCACAGTGAGCGTCAGGCTGGTCTCGAAGAGACCTGGGTGCCGTCGAGCTCAGCGCCACCTGCTTCTGGGCGACGCCTCCACCCACGCACTCCTTCTAACATTCACTGGTTCTCAGACCCCGTCGGGGGCTGCTGGGCGCCAGGCGGTGTCCTGGCACTGGCCAGTCGCGGCGAGCAAAGCTGACACGGGCCCCGTCCTCTCGGGTGGGAAAGACAGAAGCAGATACCTGCCGGCAGATGGTGGCGAGTGCGTTCAGAGCCAGGCTGGGAGTGGCGGCGGGAACCACGCAGACACGGCGCTGGGGTGGGTGGGGGGTCGGGTGAGTGGGGGCCACACTAACGAGCCTTGTCTGTCTGAGTGCTTGGAGCAACATTTTTGTGATGGTAAAAACCTGGAAAAAATAACCTACTTGTCCCTCAAAAGGAGAGCGGATGAAGGAATTATTTTGACAAAAGCTGTTGGGTAGGCATGTTTTCTTTAAAAAAATTGTATTCTTTCTGTAAGCTTGAAATGTTTCATTTTATCAAACGATTCTGGAAGTATGTATCTGGCAGCAGGAATGGCATGTGCAAAGGCCCTGAGGCAGGGAAAAAAAAAATCACTTTCCCAGTGAGGATACATGTGAAGGCCTGGCTGTTGCCCTGGAGGCCACGCTGCATCTCTGTTTGAAAGTCTGCTCTCAGCGACCCCTGACGCCCCCGGAGGCAAGGCCCTTCTAGGAGTCCTGGTGTCAGCTGGAGGGCTGTGTGACACGGGAGTCCCCCAGTTTTGGGGGAGGGGCGCCTTCTGGTAAGTCAACCCTCTTTGGCTGGAGGCAGCAGAGCCCCGTTGTGGCCCTGCCAGGGACCCGTGGTCATCGCTCTCTCCTTTGGTGGAGACGTTTGCCTGCTAAACCAGCAATCGGGGCGAGGCGAGTCACGTCCTCCCCGTTCTGTTCACTGCAGACACCCCAGAGGGGTCTGCCCGGCCTGCGCTCGCTCTGACCGGCGTGGGCGCCTCGCGGAGCCAGCTGGGCGTGTGCTTCGGCCTTGGGTCCGTGCACGCTCTTCCAGGCCTCTCTGAGACCCGGTCGGGGGCTCCTGGGCGCTGGAAACGTGGGCTACAGATGGACGGCCGCCCAGCCCGGCCCGGCCCGCCTCTCCGGTGCAGAGACGGAGGCCCAGAGTGGAGGTATCCGACCCAAACCGAGGTCGCGCAGTGAGGGAAGGAAGCGGGGACCCGCTGGCACTTCGAGTCCAGAGCACCTTTCCTTGGCCCCGAACGTGGGTCTCGGAGTCTCCAGTCGAGGCTCATTCTGTTGTCCTCCCCTGGGAAAGATGCGTGGTGTCCGCCCCTGGCCCGGAGCCTGGTGGGTGGCGGGAGACTCTGGCCAGGGCTGCCGCAGCTGCTTCCTGCAGACGTCCCGCTAGGGAGCGCCCCACCCCCCACAGGTGACGCACTGGCCGTGGCATCCTCCAGCATCTCCTGGGGGCCGGGGGACCCTTCTTTGCGCTTGTCCATACCAGGCGGTGGTTAGAGGGTACTGGGGGGTTGCTTAAGAAAACGCAATATGAACTGCGGGACTCACTTCTCCTCTCTGGGCCTCTGTCCCCAGCTGTTCCCTTCCAGCTCTGATATCCATTCGTTTTGAGTCTGCTGCCCTCATTCCTGGAGCTTCCTTAGCTGTGCTAAATGCCTCACATGCATCAGCTCATCCACTCCTACATCTGTAGGGTTGCAAAGGGGAGTCAGTTGAAGCTCAGAGAGGTTGAGTAACTTGCCCAGAGTGACACAGCTAGTAAATTACACAGCTGGGATTTGAACCCCGGCAGTCTGACCCTAGAGCATGCAGCCTTAATCGCCACTGCGGCAGGCTGAATAACGGCCCTCCAAGATGCTGACGTCCGAATCCCTGCAACTTGGGAACATGTCGTTGCCTGCGGAGTAAAAGGGACTTTTCGGGTGTGATTAAGTTAAGGCGCTTGAGCTGGGGAGGTGCTCCTGCGTCACCCGGCGGGCCAGGCGTAATGACGGGACCCTGGCA
Source organism: Mirza zaza (assembly GCA_008750895.1). Lineage (NCBI taxonomy): Eukaryota > Metazoa > Chordata > Mammalia > Primates > Cheirogaleidae > Mirza > Mirza zaza. The sequence goes on along the minus strand of VSMD01068650.1, from coordinate 67,910 downwards.
CTCGGGAGGCAGAGGGAAATTTGACTATGGAAAAGGAGTCCAGAGTGATGTAGCTTGAGAAGGGCGGGACCCGCGGCTGCTGGTTTCGAAGACGGAGGAGGGGCCACAAGCCAAGGAGCGCGGGCGGCCCCCAGACGCGGCCGTGCGCTCCTGGCGGAAGCGGCTGGGAAGAATCCTGCCTGTGGCAGGGGCTCTCGCTGCTGCTTCTGTACAGCTGTCTGTCGCGTGCGTGGGCCAGGCTCGTGGCCCCGCAGGATCCTCTCTGGGTCCCGACTCCTTCCCCGAGCGGCCTGCTCGGCGGGGCGTCCCTGGCCCCAGGCAGCTGCGGGAAAGGCGCAGGCAGGAAAGGAGCGGCGGGGAAGTTCGGAGGCGCACGCCTTTCCTCCCAGCGACCCTGGGCTGCTGGGCCGCAGGGGGTTTGAGACTTAGAGAGGATGGCTGTGTAGGCACAGCTGCTTCCTGAATCCTGCCGTCCGTCCTTCCGGGGCCTGGGCCTGGAATTAGAGCCCAGCTACTGCTTTGTTCCTGGGGAGGCTCAGCCCTCGGGCAGGAGCCCTGCAGGGCTTGGGGAATGCTGGCAGGATGGCTCCGCAGTCCCCTCCCCGACACAACAGAGCGGAAGGGCAGGAAGTCCTCCCTGAGGGGGACGGATCTTCCAGAGCCTGTCTGGAGCTCCCTCCAGGGAGGAGGGCTGGGTCCAGCCCAAGGGTCCCCTCCTTTAGGAAGCCTTCCCTGACCCCAGGCTAGGCCAGTTCCCCCTCCCCTGTGCCCCTCCAGCCCCCTCTTCCAGAGCCCACGCCCTCCAGAATCATCACCTGGCGCGTGTCAGTGCTCCAGGGCAGGGACCGTGTGTGGGGACTAAGTGGGTCCCTGCAGAGTGTGCTGAGTGGATAGGAGGGATTTGGGGGTGGCAGAGCTGAACTGGGGAGGCCTTGGGAAGGAGGCGTGCTGAGGGGTGCAGGCTCCAGTGGGAGTGCTGGGGGAGGCTGAGTCAAGGACAGGTAAAGGCCCTTTCAACCCCCAGGTCCCGGGACCCTCACATGAGGTCAAGGATTAGGGTAGAAAGTAACGGTGACAGTTCACATTCACCGAGCGCCAACTCGTGCTGACCACTTTCTATCCGTGATCTCATTTAGTCCCCTGGCAACCTTCTGAAGAGGGTGGTATCTCCCCATTTTACACTTCAAGACTCTGATGCTCAGAGAGGATAAGCAACTTGCCCAGGGTCACACAGCTACGAACATAAAACCAGATGTGAACCCTGGCCCGTCTAACTCTAAATCCCTTAGGAATTTCACAGCACCACAGTGGGTTTTGGAGGAAGCTTGGAAGGGATAGTTCTGGGCTCAGCCCTGCTGCTGTTGGGGTGAGCGGGGCCCCAGAAAGTGGCTTTACTGGGTCAGGAATTTACACAGCCCTCGAAAGAAAGAGTTCTTTCTAGAGAGACGCTGTCTTAAGCGGTCTTTAAGGACAGAGTGCCAGGGCTGCAGAACCCAAGGTGAGGCTCTCTGGGCCTGTCCAGGAGCACAAAGAGTGGGATTGCTTTGCCTTCTTCGGGGTGTAGCTCAGTAGCTCTCGGATTCATTGCAGGGACCTGAGGACTCTTCTGCTGAGCTTCTCATCAGTGAGACCAGTGGAGACCACAGAGCAGGAGTCACCAGCCGTCGGGGGACTGTTCCCCACAGAGGTGGTGAGGAGGGTGGCGTCAGGGATGGCACCTTGGTGTCTGGCCCAAGTGACCAGGTGATGGTGGTGCCACTGGCTGAGATGGGGAGACCTTGGGGGGAGCAGGTTTGGGGTAAAGGTAGGTAGGAATCAGGAACTTTTCTTCCGGACTCCAGTTTGGGAGATTTCATCTCTGCACCGGGGACTCTTCCGTCTGCATGTACGTCCGTGGGGTGCTTGTTGTATGTTTCCGTGGCTTCAGACTTCGGGGCAACTTTCTCAGGGCCCAGCTCTCATCTGTCCCCTGAGCTAACTCTGTGTCATACTCGTGGACCGGGACTTAAGAACCAGACATTCTTAGGTTCAAATCCCAGCTCAGCCTCTTAGCAGCTGTGTGACCTTGGGCCAGATACTTGTCCTCTCTGGGCTTGTTTCCTCATCTGCAAAATAAATCTACTTTGCCGTGTTGTCGTGAGGCTCAGAGATCAGGGAGGTGAAGCCCTAGGCCAGGGCTTTGCTCACCCTGAGCATTTCGTGCCTCAGACCTCCCGGGCCTTGTGCGTACTCAGTTGTGTCCACATCACAGCTTGCCCAGACGCTGGGCAGATTCTGATTGGGAAGGATTTCTAAAGAGTCTGTTCAGCTTCTTTTAAGTAGGTGATGTAAAACTTCTGGGGAGAGCAGAAGTAATCATTACTCACAGGGAAATGCAAATATTTTCATGAATATCTTATGAAAAGTTGGGGAATTTTTCCTGAGCAAATAGTTCTGTTTATTTCTCCAACAAAATACCACAGTTGTGCTGCAGGGGCCGGCCTGCCTGCCAGGGGCTTTGCTCGGGGTCCCTTACCTCCCTGTCCCGCACTTTCTCTTCTCCTTCAACCAGAGCAAACAGACCGAAGACAAAAGTGACCGGATTTGGGCTCTGCTGAGAAAAGGGGATTATTCTTGTAGTGAAAAGTCAATTTTTGTGGCCAGACTTTCTCAACTGTGAAAACCAGTGTGGGCAAAGGCACAGTAAGCACAAAAGTACATTTAAAAAATTATTTTCCTTGGAAAGGCCATTTTGAAGATGGTCAATAGTGTTTGCAAGAGGACTGGGGTCTGCTTTCTCTTGAAGAAAATGTCCTAAAGAGACGCAGAGGGCCGGGCGCGGTGGCTCACGCCTGTAACCCTAGCTCTCTGGGAGGCCGAGGTGGGCGGATCATTTGAGCTCAGGAGTTCGAGACCAGCCTGAGCAAGAGCGAGACCCCGTCTCTACTATAAATAGAAAGAAATTAATTGGCCAACTAATATATATAGAAAAAATTAGCCGGGCATGGTGGCACATGCCTGTAGTCCCAGCTACTCGGGAGGCTGAGACAGGAGGATCGCTTGAGCCCAGGAGTTTGAGGTTGCTGTGAGCTAGGCTGACGCCACGGCACTCACTCTAGCCTGGGCAACAAAGTGAGACTCTGTCTCAAAAAATAAAAAGAAAAAAAAGAGACGCAGGTGCTGGGAAGGGAGGGGAGGGCTTGCAATGGGCTTAGCAGCCCACCCCCTGCCGGCGCAGCGCAAGGGCTTTGAGCACATTCTGCAGTCCATGCTTGCAAAGGGCATTTGGTTATGACGCCAGGTAGGAAACTGTGGCTCAGAGAGGTTGGGGAAGTGGCCTGTGGTCACTCAGCTGTGGACGGAGGAGTCAGCGGTCCAACCCTGCCCGTCTGTCGCGAGCCCTGCTCTTCCCTCCCACGCCGCCCTAGAAGAAGGGGCTCCTGGTCCAGGGTCAGGATAACCGACGGCGCAGTGGGAAGAGACGCACCCAGGGCAGGGCCGGGAGGCTGTGCATGTCTTACCCCTCGCTGGGAAGGTGGCTGCGTTCCCATTTTCAGGGAGCAAAATGGAGGCTCAGAGAAGCCCGTGCGTGGTGTGCGGTGTGGCTCTAAGTCCCTTTGGAAGCCATCTCTTCCCTTCTGGCCCTGCCTGCCCATCTGTTTATCCGTCCATTCATCACAGATTGAGCGAGTGCTTTCTGTGTCCAAGCACCCTTCTAGGTCTTGGGGGACGGCAGGGAACCGAGCAGAGAGCCCTGCCTGCCTGTCGAGTCTGCGTTCCAGTGCAAGGCCGGGCGCGGGCAGCAGTGAGCAGCGAGCTCAGTCCGCCATGCCTTGCAAGGTGAATGTGCAGCAGGAATCAACCATTGCAAGGAAAAGAAAGAGGGATTCGAGAGTGGAGCAGCGGCTGGGGCAGACTGTGGCATTAAGAAGGGTGATCAGAGTGTTTATTAATGCTTTTGAGTGATGGAAGTGTTCTGGAGCTACATGAAGGTGGGGAAGCATGCTGTTGGCACTAAGTGCCATTGAATTGTTCACTCTGATATGGTTAAGTTTGTGTTATATGAATTTCACTTTAATAAATTATTTTTAAAAAATGATTCAGCCCCATGGAAAAGTGAGAGCTATGCAGAAACCTAAAGGAGGCGAATGTGTTGACTGTGAGGCTGTTTGCTCCCCAGGGAGAAGGAAGAGGGTTCCAGACAGAGGGAAGGGCCAGAGCAGAGGGAAAAAGACAGGCTGGGCCTCGCGGGGCCAAGTGCAGCTGCGGCCTGTTTTTGTAAATAAAGTTTTATTGGGATGCCCATTTGTTTACATTTCGTCTATGGGACCCAGACCCCGTCTGGCCCTTTACAGAAGAAACGTGCCAACTCCTGAGCTACAGCAGAGTCCTCAGGCAGGAACACGCCCGGGGGGCTGAGGGTAGAGTGCGGCTAGAGGGCAGTGAGTGAAGGTGAGGGGGGAGGGGGCGGTCAGAGAGAGAGTGGGGCCAAATCGTGGGCCCCTGCGTGACTTCCTGTGGCAGCCCCTGGCAGTGTTGGCACAGACGCTGCCATCATGCATGCTGGTAGGGAAGTTGCGTGTGTTTGGTGTGGGGGGTGCAGTAGGGGAGAGACATGACTGAACCTAGAGTCAGAAGTCAGAAGACCTAGACTTGAGACCTGCTGTTTGTTCCTTACCAGCTCTGTGTCCTCAGTTCTCTCATCCACACGTAGCCTGGTGGTGGTGATGGTGATGATGGTGACGGTGATGATGATGGTGGTAGTGATGGTGGTGGTGGTGGTGGTGGTGGTGGCAGTGGTGGTGGCAATGGCTAGATTTAATGGCACCTGCGCTGTGCTAGGTACTTTGCATGTGCAGTGCTAATCCTTGACACAGCAATACAAAGTGAGTAGCAATGTCCTAGTTTGCAGGAGAAAACACCGAGTGACTTAAGTAAGGCCACACACCTTGTATGTGGCAGGGCTCAGATAACGATGCAGCGACACCCGCTTATATTGCAGTCAAGAGGCCGAGAGGCAGTGGTCGTGAAAGTCCCTGGCAAGCAGTGCGGCTGTCACTGTCACTCAGGAGGCAGCCTTTGGTGGGAGGCAGCTCAGCCTCAGCACTGCGCTCACCGTGAGGGCTTCCCGGGAAGGACCGTCTCCAGCCCCTCCTCCTGCCCCAGGTGCTGCCCCCTCAGCTCCGCGTGCTGGGAGGGCCTGTCTGCATGTCCCCATGGTGACCAGCTCCCGGGCCTGCTGTCGGTTTTGGTTTTCCTCATTTGAGGTTGTGGGCTCCTCTGGCTGTGGCTGAGGTTTCTCTGCTCTGGAACCCCCATCTGTGGTGCGGCGAGAGGGGGGCCCGGAGGTGCCGGAACCCGCCCGCAGACCACAGGCCCCACACGCCCTGCGCTACCCACTCGCCTCACGCCGTCCGTCTTGCAGCTGAGACCTGTGGCACCACGGAAACTTCTGGGGTCAGGAGGACTGTGTCTTTGCTCCCCACGTCTGGTCCTGCAGAAGGTGGGGCCGCTGGGGGCTGGGCCGTGCTGACGCTCCTGCTCCCACCCCCCACCCCCCACGCTCCTGCCCACCCTCCCGGTGGGGCCTTCGGGTGATGCAAGCCCCAGGCTGAGCAGCCGGGCAGCCCCTCCCCTCCTCCCTCCATGCTCCTCCTCCTCCTCGCCTCGCTGTGCTTTGCCAGGTAGCTCTCTGGCCTGGCGGTGCCCACATCAGAGCGTCGGCCTTTTGGACGGAAGCTGGGGCTGGCTCCTGCGTGGCTCGGGCCAGTTCCTCACGTCTCTGACGTGGCTCTCCTTATGCGGAGAGGGTCAGTGCCTGCCACGCAGGGAAGCTGGCGGCGGTGCCCCACTGTGGGAAGCGCCCTCGACAGGGACAGGCTGTCCCCAGACCACGTGTCTTCCCCCTCGCTCAGCCCCGGGGCCTGCGCCCAGCTAGGAAGGCGCTGGGCACTCTCGGGACACCAGGGCCCCGGCTCCTGAGCACTGGTGCCTCTGCCTTGAGGAACGGTGCCCAGTCGCTGCACACGTTCCGCCTTGGGGGGTTCTGGGCCGCAGGTGCCTTTGGCGGCCCCTTGTGTTATGTTTTCCTCTAAACATTTGGGTCAGGGGATAGTTACGGGGAGTGGTCTGCAGCAGTGGAGAGACGGGGCGGGGAGGGTCGAGGCTGGAGTCCCCTGGATTCGTGTCCAGGAGAGCCTCGTGAAGGAGGATGCACGGTGGCAGGGGCGACGCTGAGCGCCGCGTGTTTTCAGAATGCGAGAGCCTTGAGGTCGGACGAGGCCCTGGCCTGTGTCTGCCCACCCCCACCCCCTGCCCCGCCCACACTGTGTTGTCCCTCATCACTCGCCTCACCTACGCGGGGCTCTTAAAGAAAAACTCTTGGCAGAAAGGGGTCTGTGCCCTGTCCTGGCACAACCCTCCCGGATCCCAGACGAGGAGACTGAGGCCAGAGGGGCGGTGCTTTCTCCTAACCACCACCCTGCACCAGGGGCCCATCTCCTTTTGCAGTGGCTGCCAAGTGCGCTGGGCTGGGGAACGTGCCCTGCGGGCTGTAGCTACCCCAAGTACACCTGGCTGGAGTCAGGTCGCTTCTGAAAAGGCTTGAGTCACTCGGTGACACAGCCCCCCCATTGGGCGCTGTAATTGGGACCTCACTTTGTTTGGGGACGGATGAAAAGAGGCTTTGAGTGAGTGAGAGGCCACACACCCACCTCATCAGTTTCAGCTGGGGGTGCCACTCTGGTGGTGGCAAAGGTGACAGAGCCAGGTGGATGGGGAAGAAATATCAGTGGTGGGGAGGGCAAGGGTGGAGGCAGCAGGCACAGGGGTGGCCCATCCTCATCAGAACACCTGCCGCCTCCGCTTTTCCTGGGCCGGCTCTGACTCCGAGAACACCCACGGGCTCCCCGTGGTCATATTTTCTGGAGAACCAGCCCTGCTGGCAGCGCAGTGGAAGCCGAGTCCTGAAAGCTCACCTGGGTAGAAAAGAACTGAACAGATTCTTTAGCCCCACGGGCGTCACAGGCGGAATCGTAACACTGCCTTCCACTGGACTGGCCCGGGTGAGTCATCGGCCTTTTGTGGCCGGGAACACGGTGGAGTGATCCTAACACACACAGTCACTGGGACACCTAAGAACCTCCTGGACTGTGGTTAAAATATGCTGAGAGCAGCGTCTCCAATGTTCATGGCTCCCGCAACCCAAATGCGTATCTAAAGACCTGCTTCACGACATACTTTGCATTTCTAACTAACGTGGTCTCTTGCATTAGCATAACACTGACCTTTCTAAGCCACAAGCCCTCCCATGGGAGGGGTCCTGCTGTGAAGTGCTGGGGTCTCTGCAGCCTATGCCCCTCTTTACCCCATGTCCTTCTGCCTTAACTAGCCCCAGTGCCCCAGCCTGTTTTGGAAGAGGGGCGGTGGCTTCTGAGGCCTCACTTCCGCTGCCTCTGGCTGTGCCGGCCCCACCCCAGGGCTCCTGCTCAGAACTGACGGCTTGGGTGTCCTGCTGCTCCCTGGCCCTGCCACTTCCCCTGCCCTCTCCATCTGCAGGGACCAGACTGCTTGGATGGTTCCAGACTCTAGCCTGGCCCATGACCTGTGGCCTGGAGAGAAAAGATGAGTTGGCCAGTCAGACTTGCTCCCTGGGACTTTAGAATTGGGATTCTGGAAGACGGATACTGAGCAGGGCTGAGGGTCCTGAGGACTTGGTGGCCTTGATGTCTGCCATACAGTTCTGACACTACCCAGAGTTAGTGCATCCTTCGTGGATGGAGAGCGCAGTCCCAAGACTACTTCACTCCAGACATGAGCCACTAGTCTGGGAGGCCCCAGGCCCCTGGCACTGTTGCTGATGGCTACAAATTCAGGAGTTCCCCTGAGCCCCTCAGATTTGATAATTCACTGGAATGACTCACAGAACTCAGGAGAGCACGGCCTTACAGTTTCATTATATCCAAACTAGCTCAGTGGAGAGATGCACAGGGCAGGGTCTCGAGGAGTCCCAAACGTGAAGCCACCATGGTGTGCCGCCTCTGGCACATGGATGGTGTGATTACCAACCAGGAAGCGCTCACAAGCCTCTGTGTCCACAGTTTTTATTGGAGTCTCACGACATAGGCATGGTTGGTCGAATTGTTGGTCACGTGGTTGAAATCTCCAGCCCCCGTCCCACCCTGGAAGTGAGGATGGCATCACGTGGCTCAGAGCCCTGGGCTTCTGATCCCGTGGCTGGTCTTTGTGGCGTGGCCCGCCCCCATCCTGAGTCATCGTGGTACCATAAGCTCAGGTATGGCTCCCGGGCCCACCGTGAATAAAAGAGACACTCCTGTCACTCTGAAAATTCCGAGGACTTGGAGGTTACCTCCCAAGAGCCAGGGACAAAGGCCATTCAGATTCTTTTTTCTACTCCAGTGGTCCGTGGGGGCCTGTGCAAAGGAGTAAGTGGATCTGGTGTGTCCAGCGTGTGTCCTGGAGGAGCATGGCCCCAGGAGGACAGGCCCACCCTTCCTTAGGCCCACAGAGCCACTTAGGTCCTCTGCAGATCCCGGCATTCCCATCCCCTGAGATTTGTAAACAGTAAAGGTCCAAAGGCTATCAGAATGCAAAAGGGCACCTGGTAGGCTGTGCGGTGCGTGTGGTGGTGACGGGCGTGAGGTTTGAGGTAGGTCCTGCCAGTCAGGGCCTGGGGGCTGAGCAGCGGTCCCACAGCCATCTCGCTGACCTGGACCCCCCAAGGCCACGGCTAGGGGTGCTCTCCCAGCAGTCTCCTTGGGCTTTCTGGGACAGGAGGGTCCTCTTGCAATTTGACCTCTGCCCCTGCCAGAGGCCCGCTTCAGGGCTGCCGAGCGTCTTGCTGTGAGAAGAATGGGTGACTCAGGTCAGGCAAGACGGTGACTTGCCAGAGGGGAGCCTGGGATCACCACACTTTGGGGCTGGGGGGAATACTTTCAGTCACCGCACCCAGACCTCTGTGTGTTTCTTCAGATCCTTTTACAAAAATGTAGGCAGGGCGGAAATAACAAGTCAGAGAAGGAGAACTCCTCAGAAAGAGAGGTCCTGCTATCTCCTTTCCCGTGTGACTTTCAGGGGCTTTCTCTTAATTTAGGGCAGTGGCTCTCAAGGTGAGAGTGCTGCAGCATCACCCATGGGCTGGTCGAAACACAGGTGCTGGCCTCTCCCGAGAGGGAGTTAGGCGGTCCAGAGTGGGGCCCAAGAATTTGCATTTCCAACAAGTTCCCCATCACCTGCTGGTCCACACTGAGAACCGCTGATTTAAGGACAAGAAGGAAGCTCTTTTCAACAAATGCGCACAGTCTTCCTCATTGTCCCCCGTGGAATCGGTCTCTGATCAGTTGCTCACTTGTCACCAGAGAGAAAAAAACACATTAGACTAAGAGTCAGATCACCTGGGTGCTGGTTCAGGTTGGGACACAAACTGCCTGAGTGATCTGAGGCGAGGTTCTTGCCTGTCTGAGATTATCCCTGCTCTGTCAAATGGGTTCAATAATAGGGCCTACCTCGCAGGCCTGGTGTGAGGATTGAACAAGATGGCGTGCTAACAGTGCAAATTGTCCCCCCACTCCAGAAGTACGAGAAAGACCACATAAGTGGTCCAGAGTCAACTGTTTTGCAAAGGTCTGTCCCTTTCCTCCGAGGATGGATGGTATTGAAGCCTTTGGGCTCAAAGGAGTCCAGGGAATTAGATCTGAGACTGTGCTGGTCTCTGTGGGTTTTGTCAGTGTCCTTTGGAGGAGGGGACTGTGCCGGCAGCTCCGCGTACTGTGCTAGGCCAGTCCTGGGATGCTCTGGGACTCCATTGTGGGGCCCCGCCCCGCCCCACGGGATGGCGAGGCCTTCCTAGGACCCACGAAGTCCACCCTAGGCTTGTCCCTCCTGTTCCCCAGGGCAGTTCAGCTCAGTCTTTGCCTTCAAAGCTCAAACACACCCTCAAAACCAGCAAAGGCAACAAGAATGACAGCACACCAATTTCTTCCCCGACAGTGACAGCCTCTTTTCCTGTGGCAGTTTTTTTTTTTTTGGAATGATCCTTTCATTCTCCCTGGGGGCACCCACAGGAGCAAAAGGAACCCAGTTGACCTCTCAGTGGCTCCCCTATGGCGAGTGCCTGGCCAGGCTTAAAAAACTGTAGCTGTTTATCGTGAGTTAGGTTCCCAACCTCGCCCCAGTCCTGCGCTCCGTTCATGCCAGGCTGTGCCTCCTGCTGGGGCCCACCCCTCCTATGCCACTCTCCCTCCTCTAGCCCTGCCACCATCCCACTGCCCCCAGCCTGGCAAGAGGGCACCCGTGGGAGGCTACTGCTGGCAGCCAGGGGCCCCAGGCCTGGAGACGGCAGAAGGGGAAAGGGTGGCGCCTGGTAAGCTACGTTCCTTCCTCAAGGCTGTGCCCTCCGCAGGCCCAGCGGGAGCCTGAAGCCACAAGTCAGGGGACACCTGCCCCTTCTTCTTTCCCATCTTTCTCCAGGTTTGCCTTGGGCTCCTTCCCAGCTCCCGCAGAGGCCACTGTCTTCCATGCAGCCTCCCTGCATGGCTGCAGCCTTTGCTCTTTGATGCATGGGTTGAGCTGGATGTCCACGAGGGCAGGTCCTGTGTCCTTGTCACTACCTCGTTTCCTGGAAGGGAAACCCTGGGCAGCGGTGGATCGGTTGGGAAAGCAAATAAAGCCCAAGGCCCCTGGAGACAGGAAATGGCTGCGAGCCAGGGCGAGTGGGAGAAGATGCTGCGCCTGCGTGGGTGTGTGGTTCATTCACTGGCCCTGCTCATCCGTGGGCCTCAGCTTTCCCATCTGTCAGTGGGGTCACTATCGCCCGAGTGAGGACAAGATGTACAGCACCTGGGTCGGTGCCAAGCCCAGAGGCTGTCATTTACTCCTGCAAGCATTCGTGCCTTAACCCAGTTAGCCAGGTCACTTGATGAAAGGTTGCAATTAAGGAGCCATTGTGTCAGCTGCACCTTCCTCATCCCCCAGAGCCAGCAGTGGAGGGTCCCATCGTGCTCACATTGCGTCACTCCAGCACTGGCTGCTCTTCCTCCTCCCACACTGGCCCACCCAGATGACCCAGGAAAATGTCCCTGTCCTTGTCTGGAATTCCATCTACAACCTTAATGCTCACTTGCCATGTCACCTAACATGGTCCTAGGTTCTGGGGACTAGGACATGGGCGTCTTTGGGGAAGATGATGATGCCCACCGCAGTTCCCCCACCCTGTTCTGGGAGTAGGGGAAGTAACGATTGGGAGGAATCCCCACTGCCATCGCAGGTGGTGGCTGGGGAGTCCGGACTCTGGAGGTGGCTCACCTTTCCCACCTACAGCAAGAACCTCTACGGCTGCCACACTGCTGACGGATCTCCCCCGACCCCTGTTCTTGTCCTAAGTGTTGGCCAAAGCAGTCCATTAAACAAAGCAGCATTTCTCTACCTCCCTACTGTTGATATTAGAGAGCCAACCGTTGTTTGTCTGGGGGGCTAGCTTGTGCCCAGTGCAATGTCTAACCACAGCCCTCGCCTGAGCCCACTAGCAGCCAGTAGCACCTCTCCACCCCAGTTGTGACCCTAAAAATGTCCCCAGACATTGCCAGATGTTCCCTGGGGGGCATTGCCAGGTTGAAAAGCACTGAAGTGAAGCCTTGAAGTCTGTCCTCCCTGCTGGTGACAGCTGTGTCCCAGGACCTGCGGAGGGCTCGCTGCCGAGTAAATGCTCAACACATACTGGTTGAATGAATCGATGAATTTGTGTTCATTATCTTAAATTAATGAACGAGTCTGTAAAAAGTATGCACATACGTGTGTGTGTGTGTGTGTGTATAAAATAGACTCCTGGTTTGTATAGACTTGCCACCTGAGAACCACCTGGGAGCCTTTGAAGAAGTCACATTGCTGGGTTCCAATCACAGAACTTGGGCTTCAGCCTGGGAATCTGCATTGCCAAGAGTGCTTCATGGGTTCCTCAGAAGGACAAACAGAGATTTACCATCAGACCTGGCAATTCCACTCCTAGCTGTATTCCCGAAAGAGCTGAAACCAGCGACTACAGCAGATACTTGTACGCAAATATTCATGGCAGCATTATTCATAATAGCTAAAAAAAAGGCAGAAACATCCACATGTCTGTTGACGGATGAATGGATAAACACGACGTTGTACATCACACAGCAGAATATTATTCAGCCTGAAAAAGGAAGGAAATTCTGACACCTGCTATAGCATGGTGAACCTTGAAGACGTTACGCTGAGTAAAAGAGGCCGACACAAAAGGACAATAATGTATGATTTCACTTACGTGAGGTACCTGCAGTAGTTAGATTCCACCGGAGACAAAAGTAGAATAGACATTACCAGAGACTGGGAGGAGCTAGTGTTTAATGGGGACGGAGTTTCAGTGTGGATGATGAAAAGGTTCTGGAGATGGATGATGGTAATGGTTGCATAAGAATTTGAACATACTGGGTGGGCACGGTGGCTCACACCTGTAATCCTAGCACTCTGGGAGGCCAAGGCAAAAGGATTGCTTGAGGTCAGGAGTTTGAGACCAGCCTGAGCCAAGAGCAAGACTGTGTCTCTGCTAAAAATAGAAAAAATTAGCTGGGCAACTAAAACTAGAAACAAAAAATTAGTCCCAGCTATTCGGGAGGCTGAGGCAGAAGGATGGCTTGAGCCCAGGAGTTTGAGGTTGCTGTGAGCTAGGCCGAGGCCACTGCACTCTAGCCCAGACAATGCAGTGAGACTCTGTCTTAAAAAAAAAAAAAAAATTGAATATACCTAATGCCACTGAATTGTACCCCTAAAAAATGGCTAAACCGGTAAATTATATGTATGTTTTACCACCCACAAAAGAGGCACTTCACGCCCACCAGGGCTGAGAATCAGGGTGAGGGACCAGCCAAATCCTGAGGGCCCTCACAGGCCTGGCAGGCTGAGAGGTGCAGGACGGGAGCATGTGACCCCAGCCCACCTAAGTTTCGGGCTCACGGCTCGAGAGGGCGCCCCTTCCCTGGGGGTGCACACGTGGACCCACAGGCTGCCTCAATGAGGGCCGCAGCTGGGCGGGGACGGGCTCATCTGCAGGCCACATGTGCTGTCCACGGGGCAGCTGCTGCCCAGCTCCAGCTGGTTCCTGCCATGTGGGATGCCTGGCTGTGGGAGGGGGTCCAAGATCTGGATTTGTGTGTGAAATCTGCTGATGTTCAAATGTTGGCAGCTGGTTCAGTGAACAAGCAGGCAGACAAGCCACGTGTGGGTCAAACCCATGACTCTGCAGGGTTCCGGTCCGGTCGGTGGCTTTCCTGGGGGCTCACGGGTGTGGACCCCAGCTATAGCCCTGTCCCTGCACTGGTAGCGGATGCCATGTCACTCTTGAGGTCTGACACCAGCTTTCTCTTTGATCCCCGAGAATTTCTCTTGCATTCGGCACACCCAGAAGAAAGGTTTGTAGACAGGACAGCGAGGGCAAGAGCCTAGGGTCCGGATCCCGCTCTGCCATTTATGAGCTGTGGGGCCATAGTCAACTTGCTGCTTTCCTCCCCATGCCTGAGTTTCCTCATCTGTCATGAGGGAATATAAGCATTCCCACCTTGTAGAGAGAGGGTGAAGACTGCGGGAGGGTGCAGGTGAGGGGCCTGGCCCAGGGCAGGGCCGGCAGGAGGGCTTATCCATGTGCACGTGTGTGTACGCGTGGTGGCCCCAGCTGGAGGAGTAGGACAGGCCACTGGCTGGCGAGTTACACAACCTCAGATGTCTGTTTCTTCATCTGTCACATGGGGCCAGTGATTCTTCCTTAAAGAGTCATTCTGAGGATTAAACAAGATCACATTCAAGTGGCGCCTGGCCATGGCAGGTGTCCAATGTGCATTCATCCCATACCTGGGAGTTTGAGGCCTTCGCCATGTGTGGAGACTTGAGAGGAGGGAGCTGGGGCTGGGCGAGGACAGGATGAGCAGAGGGCAGAGGACCCGGCGTTCTGTCCTTCCCCCGTCAGCTCCCTCTCCTGCTTCCCGGCCACCAGGAGGGGGTCCTGGTCCCATCCTGGAGGCCAGCCCACTCGCTGACAAGGGCCACGACCTCAGCTTTCCAGGGAAGCTCAGATGTCAGGAATCCCTAGCTCTGTGCCTGCTTCAGAACACACACCATCTCCTATCCCTCCTTTCAGCCCCGAGAGGAAGCTCCTACTGTCTGTCCCCAGTTCACCACCGAGGATGCAGGGAGGGCGGGGTGCTCGCTCAGGCTCGCACAGACCGCAGGGGAGGCCATAGGGCTGCAGCAAGGTAGGGGCTGGCCGGTCGGCCGGCCTGGGGGGGGCCTGGAGCCCGGCTGCACCTGGCACCCCTGGGTTTGCTGGTGCAGATGAGGGACCTTGTCCTGGCCACATCCTTCCCGGGAGGGTCAGAGACTGGAGAGGCTGCACACCCACCCAGAGAAGGGAATGCAGGTAAAGGGCCCTTAAAATCCTGAGGTGCTGGAGGACCCGAAAGGCTGTGTCAGGCAAGTCCCTGACACATGGTAGCTAAGGACCACGCTGGAGGTGGGGGTGGGTGACAGCCACATAATACAGAGTGCCAGGTCCAAGCACCAAGGGCTGGTGGGCTCAGAGACACTCGGGCACAAAGTCGACACCCCCCTGCTGTTTGTACACCTGAGTGCTCTACCGTGTGTCCACCAGCCGTCGGACAGAAGTCGCCAGGAAGACGGGAAGGCGGCGCACACCTCGCTCAGTTCCGTGTGCTCATCACTCATGCCTGTTCGTTCCGCACACATGTTCATTGTGTGTGTGTTATGCGTGTTCATTACATATGCGTGTCCTTTATGTGTGCATGTTCATTACTTGTGCGCTTTGGGGAGGACAGAGGCAGGATGAGCCCTCAGGAGTCCTACCTTCATGCATCCTCAGACTCTGGGTTTTGCAGGGAGGGAAAAGAAGGGGGTACCCAAGACGAGTGGAAATGGAGGTCTGTGTCCCCCAGCATCTGGCCTCCATCTGGGGAAGGGGACTTTGCACAGGAAACAAGAGGACAAATGAGGGCAGTGTGGGGGCTGCGGTCCACCAGATTCCCAAGCCCAAAGGGAGCATCACGGTAACAGGCCTGGTGCCTGCTTCCGGAAGGCTGTGGTCCAGCCAGGGGTAGAGACCCGGCGCCACGAGGCCTGCACAGCAGTGGGAAATGCCATGCCGAGGAGGAACAGGGACGCCTGGCGTGGGGTGTGAATGGGACACGGGAGCCCAGGATGGCCTGCTGTCGGGGAAATGGGCACCAGGACCATGCAGGGGACTCTCAGGCTCGGGGCGGGCCTGGGAGGCAATACGGGTGTGTGTCTTGGGCTGTCCCCGCTGTCTCAGCCCAGCAAGCTGGTGGACAGGCTCACTGGGGGGGGGGGGGCACAGGCTCTGGGCCCTTGGCCAGCACCAGTGTCAGCTCAGCCGACATCTTTCTCCCCATCTCTGCAGGGGGCGGAGGAAAGCGCAAAGGCAAAAGCAAGAAGTGGAAGGAAATCCTCAAGTTCCCGCACGTCAGCCAGTGTGAAGACCTCCGAAGGACCATAGGTAAGCTGTTCCGCCCGGGGAGCGCGCAGCGGGTTCGCTGGGGAGCCGTCTGCCCAGTGAGTCAGAGACGCGTCAGCTGACACAGCAGCGCAGACCAGGCAGGCGCTGCAGGCTGGCACCCTGCTAACTGACATAAAGAAATAACCAGCACTCGCTGAATACTCGCCGTGCACTGAGCAGAATTATCTCTGCCCTTTGTGACCCTTTGAGGTGGGAGCTGTTATTTTACTCAGCCTTTCAGATGGGGAAACCGAGGCACAGAGTGGTTCCATAACTGGCTATGGTTGCACTGCTCGTGGGAGGGCGGTGGAGGTGGGCCAGGCCCAGCACCAAGCCCGGCTTTCCACCCTTCCCTCCTGGAGCCCGGGGCCCTGCCCTTGGGAAGCAGCCCCAGGTTAGGGAGCTAGGGGTGGTGAGCGTCAGGTTCCCCTTCCCTCTCTCGGGGATGTCTGTGCTCAACCCGAGCCACCCAGCCCGGCGGCACCCTGTGCCCTTATCCAGCACCCGTGCCAGGCCCCTCCTCAGCAGCCTGTGTCCCCCCATGGGCCCAGCACAGTCGAACACGCCAGCGGGTCTGTCCCGCCCACTCAGGACACGGCTTGGGGAGGAGGCCGGGGTGACTGGGCGAGGCTCCTGGAGGCAGGCATGGGGGTCCTCCATGCTGGGCGGTGTTGGCCCTGAACCATGTGCCTTGTGTGGAGGCTCCTCTTCTGCTCGTTGGGGGGCAGGGGCGTGCTGAGCACATTCTGTACGACTCCGACACGTGAGGACTGGACACAGGGTGCTGGTTCCCCAGAGCTCCGCACGGGCACTTCTGCCCAGGGCTTTGGGTGAGCTGTTCCGCGCCTGTCATGGACTATGTATGAGGCCACTCATGGCCGTTTATTTAGCTTTCATAAGTGGTATCTCCACGTGGCCAGACCAGGTGGGATTTACAGGCCATCCCAGGCTTGCTTAGTGCTGGCCCCGGCCGCACGGTCCACCCCAGATACCCTGGGAGCACTGTGAGGGCGGTGGCAGCTGATTGCCCTGTGCGCCCTGTGCAGAGGAGAAGTCACCTTGTCAGTGTTTATGAAATAAAGGAAGCTGCCTGCACACACCCATTGGCCATCGAAGGCAGACGTAGCAAGGACCTGCAGGGCACTGGCAGGTCTGAGGGCCACTGCCTTGGAGACGCCTCTTTTGTCCTATGAATTTAAATCAGTTCCTGGCCAGGGTGTCCCAGAGCCTCCTGTCCTCTTTTGCTGGAGCACGTTTCCTGAGCTACCGTTAGATGCGTATTTGCTGTGCCCAGTGGGAAAGACCCTCTGGGAAGGAGTTGGAGCTTGTGAAGTCCCCACTGTGCAGTCGGTGCCTGGCTTACAGGAGGGACACAATGGACACGAGTTGGGTGAATGAGTGAGGGAAAGAATGAATGAGCAGGGATGAGTAAGTGAATGCTGAACTTAGGAAGTGTTTCCAATAAACAGAAGAGCGCTGAGAGTACCATATAGAGCATTCCTGTATCTGCCATCCAGATTAAAGACACCTTAACGTTTTGCTTTATTTAATTGATGTGCTTCTTTAAAATCTGAAATATAGGACTTCCAGTTCCAGACAAGAGGGAGTAGGTACCTTGTTCCTTGTCCTTGCCACTAAGGACAAAAACCCTGGACATTATGCATAAAACAAACACAAGGAGATTCTGAAAGCTGAAGAGAGGAAAGTAGCCTGGCTGGGGACTTCGGGCCGTGAGGACTGACACCACAGAGAGCTCCCTGGCTTTTCTTGTTTGCCTCACTTGTATCCTAGAGTAGGTGTTGGAGAAACTCATAACCTGAAATGCCAACGAATGCAGACAAAAAAAAAAATCTGCTTCCCCCCAAAACAGCCTCTTCTCTGTAGCCAGAGGCCCTGCAAAGGGGCCGCTGAGCTGAACTGGGACGCTGCACAGCCGGCTACTCCGGAGCTGTCTGTCACCTCTCTGCTGCAGTTCACGCCAGCAGCGTGGACAGCCACTTTCTTTCTTCTCACTTAACCTGTGTCTCAGCTTGGCTGCCGTCACAAATGACCACCGTCTGGGCGGCCTAAGCAGCAGACATTTACTCCTCTTGGTTGTGGGGGCTGGGACGCCCAGGATCAAGACGCCGGCAGGTCCGGTGTCTGAGGAGGGCTCGCTTCCTGGTGTGCGGACGGCCATCTCCTTGAGTCCTTGTGTGGTGGAGACAGGAAGCAGGCTGTCTCCTGGATCTTCTTATCAGGGCACTAATCCCATCCACGAGGACTCCACCCTCACGACCAAATACCTCCCCAAGGCCCACCTCCAGACACCCTCATGCTGGGGCTTAGGCTTCCGCTCGGAGTTTGGGGGCACAGACCTTTAGTCCATAGCAACCTGGTTCCAGCTTCAAAGCCCAGTGCACCCTGGCTCTCCACTTCTCTCCTCCTCTGAGTCGAATCTTCTGAGACTTGGAGGTGAACTAGCCCTGCCAAGGCCTGGTACTCCTCCCAGATCCCTCCTTCCCAACCAAGACCCTCAGACCCCCTCGCCCAGGCCCCAGAGCTTCTTGGTGTTGCCCCAGGAGCACCCGAGAGTCCCTCACCAGGGTCTGCCTGGCCCCGCCCTGTTCACTCTGGCACGGGGGCTTGGGAGCACAGGGCTCGGCTCTTCTCTGTGCGTGGCCCTGTCCCACGGCCCATCCCCGCCTGCCCCTCTGTGTCAATGAGCAGGGCTCCTGGCAGGGCCAGTCCCTGGGTGGGTACGAGGAATGTGCGTGCTGGCGTGTGGGAATGGCTTCTTTGTTCCGCCGGAGGGCTCCGAAAAGACGGCGGTGTGAGTGCAACAGAGGCTGGGGAGGACAGGAAGGCCGGCGGGAACCAAGGGCTGCAGAGTGGCCGCTGGGCTCCGGCCTTCCCGACTGTTTGCAGCCTGTCACCGAGGTGTTTGCCCAGCCTGTGCTGGGGGCCTGCTGGAAGGCTTTCTTAAATAAAACTCTCATTTCTTTTCTAGACCAATACACAAACCAAACAGTGCCCAATGCCACAGTTATTTTTCTTGTGGACACATGAGCTCACGCTCTGAGGCTTTTTGGGAGGATGTCCCGGGGCAGGCTTCGTGCCAAGGTGACAGGGCCCCTCGGGGCGTGGGGTGGTGGGTGGCATGGCTCCTGATCAGAGCAGAGGGCAGAACTCAGGAGGACCCTGGGACGCCGTCCCCTTGGGGTTGTCAAGAACAGTGCTCAGTTAAACCCACGGCCGCCTCCTGCCGCCAGCAATGCCCACCGCCCCCACCAGCTGCCAGGGTGGTTTTGAAATATGAAAACTGTACCCTGCGAACCAGTCCCCTCCTGCAACCGCCCCGGCAGTCTTCCATCCCGTGCGGGATAAGACCCAAGTGCCTCACCGTGGCTTAGAAACACTTGGCCATCAGGCGAAGCCCGTGGACCCCTTCTCAGAATGACACTTTTATGTATAAAACAGAATACATAGGGTTACAAAGCAAGCCAGTTCTTTTCAAATAAAGGTATTAAAAATTTGTGACATAAAATTACATGCGCTTCTATGTTAACACTTTAAATAGCAGATCTGACAGCTGGTCCGACAGCTGTTGTAATTTGGAGTCCGTAGAGAGCCCAGTGAGATTTTCAGGTGTCTGAAGCAAGCGTGACGTGGAGGGACCTGTGGTTTCTGGCAGTGGCGTGTTCTGGGCGTCGCTAACACCACTGCGGGTGGCTGTCTGCGTTCGCAGCTGGAGAAAGTGCCAGGTGTCAGTCAGAGGCTGGGGCAAAGAAAGATGACATTTCCCTCCAGCCCAGTGCATGGACTCTCTGGGCCCCGCCCACCCCTCCTGGCCCCGCCCTCCGAGAGCTGGCCTTGGACTTCTCCTCACCTCAGCCCCCCCCCCCACCCTTCACAAGCTGCACTGTTCACCTTTCTGTTCTTTGAACACCGAAAGCTCGTCCCCAGCCCGGAGCCTGTACACCTGCTGTTCCCTCCACCTGGAACATTCTACCCCACACTGTTTTCCAGGGTCTCAGCCCAAATATCATCTCCACAGAGAATCCTCTGAAAAGCACCCATACCCTCCCTCCCTCTAGTTGCATCCCTTCACGCAGGGCTGTTTATTTGATGTTCTTAGCCCATAACTCCCTCTGAAGTCGTCTTCTATTTCGTTGACGTGGGTATTTTTCTGTCTTCCACACTGGACGGGATGTTCTAATAGTGACGGGTCTTGCTGGTTCCTACTAGGACAGCGCCTGGCACAGGAGAGGGGCTCATTTGCTGTTGGGCGAACGGAGGAGTGAGGAGGTGAAATATTTGAAGTGAGGGCTCTTTCAAAAAAATTTGTGACGTGTCTGCCATACCCAAATTTAACCTTGGCCTATGGCTTAAACTTAAGTAATAAAAGCCTCACCCTAAGAGGCACTTGAGAAAGCATCCACCCTCACCCCACCCTGGCGTCCCTGCCCTCCTCACGGTGTGGCTGGGCAGCTCGGCACAGCCGCACGACTCGGCCACAGTCTGGTACCCACTAGGTGGGGAGAGTGAGCGGGTGGCTCCTGGCCCAGGCCAGTTCCCCTAGGACTGAGCTGTAGCTTGAGTCCTTTATCAGTTAGGCGAGGTTTTCACGGACTCCTCACCTCGAGGAACCGGAGAGCATCGTGTCCAACCACCCATTTCAGAGGTGGGTACGCAGGCCCCAAGAGGAGAGTGACCCGTCCAGGACAGTCTGGTCCCCTGGTCTGGAGCCCCAGCCTTTCCCTCCCTGGCGTCATGCTGACTCACGCACATTTCACTCATAGACCCAAAGCAGGAGAGTCATCACATGCCCAAAGGGGAGACGTTTCTGTCTCTTTCCCTGTTGTGTCTTACAAGTACAGGCTGCACATTCATTTGCTTGTTCGACAAGTGTTTATTGAGCACTTACTGTGTGCGACCCACGGGGGAACAGAGCTGATCCCTGCTCCCCTGGAGGTCATTCACGGCTGAGCCTAGGAGACTGAAATAAAGACGGGGTGACAGATGGAGAAAGCTCTGTGATGGCCAGGAGCAGGTTGCCGAGCCGGAGGGCAGTGGCGAACCTCCCTGGAGGAAGTGGCGTCAGTCCGTGTGAGGGCATCTTTCCAGGGCATCTTTCCGTGTGAGTCCCCTGAGGTCCTGGACTCTCCATGGCTGGCACTGCGAGCGGACGGGCGGATGTCCCCTCCTCAGCCTGCAAAGCAGAACTGCGATTGGCAGTGATGAGCATGCAGACAGACAGTCCGTGCCACACATGCTTCCAGTGTGAGCCCCAGGCGCGAGCGAACTGATTTTCAGCAGATCTGGCAGAGGGCGGACAGACCTCGAGAGGAGAGGGGGTTCTCTGGTAGTGCCTGCCGTGTGAAACATCAGATAATGGCATTATTAGTTAATAGGCTAATTGTTCGCGTAAGATCATTAGGGGAGCCCAAATCAAAGAAGTTCTCAGAATGTCCAAAACTTGGAAGGCTGGAACGTCATCGTGAAGATAAAAGATTGTTGAGGTCTGCAAATATTTCTCAGTGACGCAGAAAGGTCTGTTGGGCAAAAGTGTGGCATTTTTATTTATTTAGCTTAGGCTCATTGCGTACTTTTTTCTTTCATTAAAAAAAAAAAAAGCCCGGGGAGGCTTGAGTGAAAGAGTTGATTATTCCACTGTTTGGCACTATTTCTGTAGGAACTGTCCAAAAGCTATATAATAAATCAGGTCCCCCTCCCCGTCCCCGGCAGGGTGACGTTTACGAGGAGCCTGTTCGCAGCAAGTAGCTGCTGCATCTGGTGTGCCACTGCGGTGCCCAGGCCCTCACGGGCGGCCGGGGACCCAGCTGCCTGCGGGACGCCTCCTGCCAAAGCCTTAACTCCTCCCAGCAGCAGGAGCTCTGGCCCCGGCGAATTCCTAGAGGAAGATACAGAATCTTAACATGAAAAAAACCCGAAAACAATGTAAAGACTGCCTTGAATTAGCCTAGTACTCAATTGTTCACCACCATTGCCCATGCTCTCCTTCCTTCCTTCCTTCCTCCTTTCCTTTCCTTTCCTTTCCTTTCCTTTCCTTTCCTTTCCTTTCCTTTCCTTTCCTTTCCTTTCCTTTCCTTTCCTTTCCCCTTTCCCCTTTCCCCTTTCCCCTCCTTTCCCCTCCTTTCCCTTCCTTTCCCTTCCCTTTCTCCTTCCCTTTCTCCTTTCCTCTTTCCTTTCCTCTTTCCTTTCCCCTTTCCTTTCCCCTTTCCTTTCCCCTTTCCTTTCCCCTTTCCTTTCCCCTTTCCTTTCCCCTTTCCTTTCCCCTTTCCTTTCCCCTTTCCTTTCCCCTTTCCTTTCCCCTTTCCTTTCCCCTTTCCTTTCCCCTTTCCTTTCCTTTCCTTTCCTCCTTTTTCCTTTCCTTTCTTCTTTCTTTTTTTTTAGACAGGATCTCACCATGTTGCCCAGGCTGGAATTGAACTAGCTACTCTCTCAGCCTTCCAGTCAGCTGGAACTACAGGCATGCGCCACTGCACCCGGCTGCCCGTGTTCTTTAAATACGGTTAACATGGTTAACAGATACTTGTTGAGCTCCTACTGTGTGCGAGGCATTGTTGCAGGTTCTAAGCTGTATGTCACTGGCCACCCTTGAGAAGCAGTGAGGTCTGGTGGAAGGATCTCGGTCACTGCCCTCAAGGTCAAATGGTGGTGCTGCTGCTCCCAGTCCTGTGTGACCTTAAGCAAGTGGCTTAATTTCTCTGGGTTGCAGTTTCTTTGTCTGTGAACTAGAGACGTTAATGCCAATCTCTAGAACCAGTGGGAGGGCCAGCAGAGTATTGCTTAAGTGCCATAATTGTCATTACCATCATCATCATTATCCTCACGGTGGTAGTGGTTCCAGGGCAGAGGTTGAGGACCCTTTGAGAGGGCTTTAGAGTTTCTCAGAGCAGCTGAATTGGCTCCGAATGATGAACGAGGCCAGCTATTTCCGTGCTGACGTGAAGTGGGTCCGATGTCCCAGGGACCCTGGCCTGGAGTCATCTGAATCCTGTTCCTTGAGCAGCCACCTCCAACTTCTCCCTCCTGGAAGCCCACCCTGATTCTCGTACCCCACAGCACACCCAGGGAAGCTGGTAGCGTTGCATTCTGCCCAGACCCTGCTCTGGCCTGGGGCGTTTCTTTGAAAGGACGTATATATGTTCTGGAAGGCTGCAGCCCAGAGTCCTAACGATGCTTACCCTGGGGAAGGAATGGAAGTCAGAGGGGACATTAACTTTATCTGTAAGGTCATTTTTAAAAAGGAGAATGAATTGGCATCTTATTTGTGTAATTAAAAATTAAGTGAATAAAGATTGGTTCCACTGCCTGATTCCACAGTGGGGCAGAGAGAATGGTGACACTGTTTCCCTCTCCCCTTGCTGGCTTTGTGTCCCTTGATGAGGCTGTGGGCCCCAGAGGACACTCAGAGTCTCACGTGTCTTTGTGACCCAGTCCCCTTCAGGCCCGCTGGGCTGGCACAGGAGCTCTTGATTTCATCGCCAGGGAAACCAAGTCCCCCTGCAGACGTCATTGCCGTCCTTGGGGTGATAAGGGCGCGTCACGTCTGCTGTTCTGCCACCTAGCCGTGCTGCGATAAGGCACAGCATCTGCCCAGCCTTGGAGGGTGAGATAAATTTAGATGTGGTGGATTTGGGACACCAGACGACCTGTTTGCAGCTGGAGCTCTCAGCAAGGAGAGGGTGGCCTGGCACAGCCGCCCATTCTTTCCCGAGCGTTGGTCTGCTGCCCTCGAAGGCACGGGCACGAGGTCGGCGCGCTGACCGGCCACACAGACAGGGGTGTCTCGTGTTGGAGGATCTTACGGATGATCCACCTGGAATCGTGGTTTTCAAAGGCTGTTCTGTGGGGAGGTTGTGTCATCCAGACCAGCGTTCTACCTGATCAGTCTTTCATTTACTTTTTATGTTTGGGCTTCTGAGCAAGGTTTTATTCCAGGGCGCAAACTAAGTTTGAAACCCACTGTTCTAGGCCAGGTCTTCCATTTTCCAGATAAGTAAACTAAGTCCCAGAGAAACAAGTTACTTGCCAAGGTCCCCCTGTGACCTGACTCCGAGACAGGCTTTTCCCCACGGCGTTAGTTCCTTGAGGCTGCCACACCGAGTACCAGAGAGGGGTGGGTTGCTGGAACAACAGAAATTGATCGTCTCACGTTTCTGGAGGCTGGAAGTCCAAGATCAAGGTGTCGGCAGGTCTGGTTCCTTCTGAGGGCCGGGAGGGCAGGTCTGTTCCAGGCCTCTCTCCAGGTGCTCCGCTGCGACCTTTGGTCTTCCTTGGCTTGTGGACACGTCGGCCCCGTCTCTGCCTCCACCGTCACCTGGCTTTCTCCAAGTTTCTCCTTTTCATTAATAAAAGGACACCAGTCATATTGGATTAAGGCTTACCTGATGACCTCATTTTAACTCAATTCTCTTGGTAACGACCCTCTCCTACACATAAGGTCACAGTCTGAGGTGCTGGGGTGAGGACTTCCAGTATCTTCCTTGGGGACACAACTGAACCCATTGTATATGCAAGGTGGAGGGGCCAGAGGATGCTGATCCCCACCAGGAAGGGACCCTTCCTGCCCTCCCCGCCCTGGCTCAGAGTTAACCCCTGCAGGCCTGGGCTGGTCACTTCCTCAGTGGGCCACAAGGGGAGAGCCATTGCTCTCCAAGCCATGTTGCAGGGTCCTGTTTTTGTTATTGTTTTTTTATTTTTGTTATATTTTTTGTTATTATTTATTTTGTGTTTTATTTTTGTTATTCTTTTGTTATTGCTTAAGTCATCGTAACTAGTGAATCATTGTGCTACAAAACATACAGAAAATTTTAAGGAAAGAGAGAAAGTCACCCATAATTTCACCACTCAGGTATAGCCATAGTT
The DNA here is from genome assembly GCA_008750895.1 of Mirza zaza. Classification (NCBI taxonomy): domain Eukaryota; kingdom Metazoa; phylum Chordata; class Mammalia; order Primates; family Cheirogaleidae; genus Mirza; species Mirza zaza. Next base: position 43,498 of record VSMD01068650.1, on the reverse strand, counting down.
AACACTTTCATGTAATTTTTTTCTAGCTTTTTCCCCCTATGCATATATATTATAGATTTCTTGTGTCTTACTACCAAAAATAACACAATATCAAAAATACTTTCCCACATCATTAAAATTCTTCATTGATGAGATTTATGTTTTTCCATTTGACACATATGTATTGGGTGTCAGGCTTTGGGGACACATCAGGGAACAACACACAGAACTTCCCGTTCTCAGGGGCTGCCCTTCTGCAGGTGAGCAATCACACCAGGGGACCCCTGGGGACTTGCCCATTGTCCCCAACGCAGCATGGGGCCAGGCTGTCCATCTCTCTTGACCTGTGGCTTATTTCCCCGTGGCGAATGCTTCCTTTAAGCGGCCTTGAAAATAAGCCCTTGCCCGTGAGCCCAGTGTGAAACTGATTTTTAAAGGTTTCCTGTCTGTCATGTACATATTATACTCTTTGGGCTTTCCCCCTAGTTTTTGCCATTATAATGAATGTTCGGATGAACATCTTTGCAGTTCATTGTGGCATTGGGATCTATGGCTCAAAGGTGAGAAAGCCCACCCTCTTTTTTTTTTTTTTTTTTGTCTTTTTCTTTCTAATTATTATGGGTACACAATAGTTGTGTATCTTGATGGGGTGCATGTGATGTTTTGATACAGGCACACAATGGCCAGAACACATTTAGCCAAACCCGAACAGCCTGTACAGGGCCCCCTCTGCTTCCTTTGCTTCCTCTGGAATGTTCTGTCTGTTTCCAGCTATGCACTCGCAGACACCGTTAACCTGAAGCGTGAGGGGGCCAAACAAAGCAGAGGGTGTGTGCCGAGCTGAGCGGCCTCTGCCTGGCTCACCGGCCGCGATTCACCGCAGGAGCTGGCAGGATAAGGCTCTTCTGTCTGTTGTAAGGCCTGTCGCTGGAAACAGGGAAAACAAGCTGGTTTACGTAGCAACAGGGACCTCAGACCGACACAGAGGCCAGACTACCTGCACTAGCCTTAGTGTGACAGCGTCCTGTCCCATAAAGAGACGTTAAGACAACACTTTTAATGGTCTCTGCCCAGACGCTATTTACAGAATCCATTTCTCAGGGCTCGGTCCCCTCGGCCGTACCTTCGCAGTGGAGTCCAGCAAAATGCCACTCCCGTGTCCCCTGCATCGGCCTCAGGCTGGCACACACCCCGTGTTCCGAGCGCCTCGGAGCGGCGCCCGAGAGAGGGAGAAGAAAAACCCCGGGTGGGAGAATATTTGAAGCCAACATGAACTTTTCAAATTAAAAAACAAAAACAACCAAAGACCAACAACAAAATGACCCCCTTAAGAGCTCCTGGGGGCACGAGCTACTACTCTTGGCTGCTCGCTGTGGCCCTTTCCAGCCAGGGCTTGAAAGGAAAATGTACAAATCTGGAAACATTTGATTGCTGATTTTTTTTTTTATGTGTTGTCTTCGTACCATCTTTAAAAATTATTTTTAAACTTATCTTTTAGTTATTTTTCTCATTGCAGAAATAATATATGTCCATGGATGAATTTTCCAAAATATAATTTAAAACGAAGAAAAAAAGTTGCCAATGAGATAAATGACCCCTGTTAACATTTTGGTCTGCACGCCTCTCTACTGTGTTCTGCTTATGGAGAGAGAATCGTACCTCCCTCGACGATCACCTGTTCCTCACCTAGAAGTCAGATATCATTTATCATTTTAAACGGAATCATGTGGTCATAGAATCCCTACTGGACTGGGAGGCAGAAGACCCAGGTTCTTGTGCCACTCCATTGATCTGGTGGCCTTGGGAAAGTCATTTAACCTCAATTTGCTCATCTTTGAAATGGGGATTCCATAATCTGTACCTTAGTGGATGATGGAGCAGCCAAAGGAATTACTTCCAGAAAGTGCTTTGTAAAGTGCTCTGCAAATATTTGCTGGCCAGTTTCGATGTGGTCATGTGAGTCTGCTGTCAGACAAATGGCTGGGTGATTTTCCTGTCTTCTTGGGGAGCTGTGCCTCTCTCTCCTCAAGATGCCCTGTCTCCGATCCTGGTGGTCATTGCTACTCTCCTTCCAGCTGCCCAGAGACTGGGGCCTCGCTTGCCCTCTTCCCTGCTACACTCTGCCTGCCCCGGCCACATCCCCAGGTCCAGGGATCTCGGCCTGAACTCCTGTGTCAGCACTTTCCAGCATGCCCCTTTCAAACCAAGCTCCACACAGCAGCAGCCAGGAGGCTCTTTCTAAAATGTCCATCTGGTTTCACTGTCACCCGCATCAGTAGCATTCCGTTGCTATCAGAGTGGAGCCCAGAGGTCTTGCCAAAGCTGACCAGGTCTTGTCCCTCCACCCCTTGCTCACCACTCCGGCTTCATCCCTACCACCTGTCCACCAACTCAGCCATTCCTTCCTGTTTCTTCTCCAGGCCTTTGCCTAGGCTGTTCCCTTTGCCAGGCACACTTCCCTAACTCTGCCTGGTATTGACTCAACCTCAGGCCTCTGCCTTGTAGGTCACCTCCTCCAGGAAGCCTTGACATGGTCAGGGTTTGCTTCCCACGCTTGTGCTGCCACTGGCCCCACCGTGGGTCTGACGACCCACCTCTGTCCTCCACTTGACCATGGGCTTCATGAGGGTAGAGCGTGGGTCTGCCTGGCACTGTTTTCCCTGCACCCAGCATGAGAGTCTACTCTGTACCAGGCCCTTTTAGAACCTTGATTTTCTTCCTTGCTTAGATATTTTTGTTCTCCCCTGGAGACGGAAGAAACACTTAATCTTCCCAAATCCTGGACTGATTGCTGATGGGTCCTATTTTTCTTCCTGAGTTCTTTTAAGAGTCCTGGAAACATGGACTGAGAGCAGCTGTCGCATGTCAGCTCCGAAGTAGCTGCTTTTACAGAAAGGGCTCGGAGAGCAATGGCCCATGCACCTCCCGCCAAGGGCAGGACCCCACTTTCCTCTCCCCTCTGGGCCCCCTGTTAATCTCGGGGAGGCGTGGGAGAGTTCGGGAGGTGTCCTGCCAGCACAGCCGTCACCTTGGCCCCTCTGGCTGCCAGAGCCCGACTGGCCAGGCAGAGATGGGCACTGGGGTGACTCTGCTTGTGGCCTTTGGCTGAGCCCAGCTTGGGGCAGAACAAGGCGCCAAGAATGGTTTTGCCAAAAGACGACGTTGTCAGGCGTGGGTGTGCGTGGCTTGGCTGTCCACAGCCCGGGAGTGCCGAGCAGCAGGGCCTGTGCCGATGCATCCTGGCAGGCCAGCTGGGACAAAGCGGCTGAGTGGCCGAAGCAGACCAGTGCCGCCAGGCTGGGGTGGAGACAGCAATGAAGAGTGTGAGCACTGGCGTCACAGAGACCTGAGTTTGAGCCAGGCTCTACTCCTTCCTGACTATGACTTTGGGGAAGGGATTAAACTTCCCTAAACCTCAGTTTCCTAATCCGCAAAATGGGAATAGTAGTGTTGCAAGGATTAAATGAAGAAATGCATGAGAAAGGCCCTGCACAGGGCCTGGCCTGCAGCGAGCGCTCATACTCGGCAGCCGCTTCATCATCTTCCTCTTCGTCATCCCTGTCGATCCGCCTCGTCACTGCCGTCGACAGCCCCATTCCGTGCACAGCTCTGTCCCCCCGGTTCCTCCTGGCTGGCGGTTGCCAGGTCCCGCTGGTTTAAGTTTATCTGTTGATTCATTTGTTCGTTCATCTGTTAAGCCCTTCCTCGGTGCCAGGGATCCGGGGAGCTGCCAGGTGGTGGGAAGCGGCTTTCAGCAGTGGCTCTTGGCAGTGCGGGCTGGGCTGCATTTGCTGCCTTGGTGTAACCTGGGTGTGACCCCGTCCCTTAGCCCTGCCCTGCTGCTGTTCACTGTGTCTCAGCAGACCGGGGGTCTGCACGGCACCCCCACCCTCGTCTCTGCCGTGCCTCCAGGGACAGACACACGGGGACATAGCCAGTCCCATCCGCAAAGCCTTCTTCAGCTTTTGCTCTGGCGCGGTCCTATGGAGGGTCCCAAGGAGAGGACGCGGGGTCAGCGCCGTCCCTCAGGAAGCTGTCCCTCACGGAGAAGGCAGAGCAGAAAGCACACAGCGACGGTGGGCAACAGCTCTGTGAAAACAGCTGCCAAAGGTCCGTCCTCCGTACCAAGTGCCCAGAGGTGGGGCAGGGAAGGGGGACAGAGACATCTGTGTGCGATGGAAGGTGCAGGTTGAGTAGCTGAGAGAAAGGGGAGGCTTTTGGGGTCAGCGTTATCCGACCAGCAAGCTTTTCCTGGCGCTTACCGTGGGTCAGGTGCTGTTCTCCCTGCCCCCCATGTGAGGGGTGAGGACGCAGAGACCAAGAGAGGTTAGCAAACTGCTCAAAGTCACAGAGCTCTGAAAGGAGCGGAGCCTGGATTCAAACCTGGGCCCGCGTTGAGGCCATGCTGGCTGCGATCTCCTCCAGGTGCAGGAGACACGTGGGGCATGTTTGGGAGGTGGTGTGCACACGGCCTTGTGGGATTTGTGCAGAGAAGCCACGAGACAGAAGGTCAAAGAGAGTCTGGGTGGGGCCAGGGACACCGTCTGCACCTCCAGTCTGAAAAGCTAGGTCCTTGTCCTGTAGGTAGTAGGGAGCCACTGAATGTTCAAGACTGACAGGCTCTGCAGTCGTCCTTAGGTTGAGAGTAGAGAGCAAAGGAAGGCCATGGACAGAGCAGGCTGGGCTTCCAGGGCTGGAAGAGATTTATTTACTTCTTCTCCAGGTATTTATTATTGACCTGCTGTGTGCCAGGGAGGAATGAGACAGGGTTTCTCAGGTCCCGGCCGAGGACCTGGAATGTGCCGTAAATGGCCTCTACTTCTGACGACGATAGAGCCAGGGCTCAGGCGACACCACAGGAGGCAGGAGCGGCAGAGGCTCCTCTCACCCACAGCGTCAGGCCGGGGCGGGTTTCTCTTTGTGACGCCCGGTCGCAGGATGCCTTTCAGCAGCCACCTGTCAGAGGTGTCTGGGCCGGCAGCCGTCCCCGCTGCCCACCTGCCTCTTCTCTGCTCTTTTGGGGGATGGTTTCTCACTCCCCTGCTGGCTGTCCTCTCTCCCCTCTCCCCCTGCAGGGCCTTTCGGAAGGTGGCAGATGGGCACGAATGTCACACTGGCCTTCTCGTTGCCTGTGCTGTGCGCAGGGCCGCCCCGCCCGAGAGATCTTCTCAGGCGTGTTCCAGGCGGGGCTTGAGTTGGGGAAGAGTTCTCATAGCCCTGAGTCGCGGGGGGCCAGAATGTGAGTGTGGGGTGCAGAGGGAGCTCCCCACCTCTGGCCATCCCCTGACCTCCTCCCTTGGCCAGGAGACTCCCTGTCTTGGGGCTTTGGGGGTCACCAGGGCACCCTTGGTGCTCATGTGGCTGTAACACGAGGGGAGCGGTTCTCAGCCTTGCTTGCCTGCTGCGGTGTTACCTTCCCACCCAGCCCCCGCCCTCGCCCGCGCCCTCGCCCACTCCTGGATTCCTGTTTCTCACAATGGCTTCCTCAAGCTCACCAGGAAGGAACCTCAGAGTTCCTGTCCCTGACTGGCTGCATCCTTTTCTTCTCTATATTGCCTTGGGGCTTGTCTCCCTGCTTGGACTGGTGCAGTAGCCTCTTCTTTGGTCCTCTGTTTGTAGCTTGTTTCTTTTTCCTTCCTTTGCATCCAATCTGACCTTCTTGCTTGCTGTTCTTAGCCCTCAGAAGGTTCTTGACTTTTCTGAGGACATCAAAGTTGAGACGATAAGTGTTCTGTCCACTGCCTGTGGTTCCCTCACCACACCCCCCCCCACTCTGTTCCACCAAAAGCCTTCAGGCTTCCCGTGCCCTCGGGCAAACACACCAGCATGGTAAGGAATAGCATGGCTTTTTCAAGTCATAGTGTCAGTGTCTGCTTTCCTATTTGGGAGCTGTGTGACTTTGGGCAATTTGCTTAACCTCTCTGAGCTGCAGAGACAGACAAAAACAGATTTTCTTCCTGTTTCTAGGCCTTTGCTGAGGCTGCACGCTCTGTCCTCTCTAGGTAGCCAAGTCCTACCTCCAATGCCAATGCACCCCTGCGCAACATAACCACACACCTCCTCCACCCAGGCCCTGGAACAGGGCCAGGACATGCCTCCCTGAACCCTCTCCAAGGAACCTTCGCCAAGGGGATCGGGACTAGCTTCAGGTGTCTGTCTGTTTTCCTAGCGAGAACATGGCCTTCCATGCCTTTGTAAGCCCAGCCCCTCCTACCATGCCTGGGCCTCTGGGGGAGCCCAGGAAGTGTGTGCAAACCAGCAGGCGAGGGGGGCCGTGAGGAAGGAGCGGGAGGAGTGAGTGATGGGGCAGTGTCATCGCAGAGGGGCCCAGGAGCAGGTGGTCTGCAGCACGCCCGTGCAGCAGCTCACCCCAGCCCGGCAGCCCGTCTGCACACCTGCCTGGTCTGCTGGGGTTGGCATTTGCTCAGCCATGTACCGGGCAGGATCTCCTAGGTCAGCTTTGTCATTTACTGGGACAGGAAAGACGGGGCGCCACGGGGCCAGGTTGTGGAGGGTAAATGTCCCCGCCGTGGCCTGCCACAGTGAAGCCTCAGGCCTGTCCGTGGGGCCTGTCAGCGCTGGCTGCTCTGCGAGTGGCCTGAGGTCTCTCTGGGGTGTGTGGGCTGGGACTTCAAGCGGGGGTGCCTCCTGCCAGCTGCCCATGCCACCTGGCTGGCCGTCAGAGAGGGCTGGCTGCTCCTGGGCCTGCTGGGACCCGGGTCCTCCCTGCTCACCTGATCCCAGGCCCCGGCAGGGGCCACTGGAGAAGCCGGTTGATCAGAAAGGGCGACAGAACGAGCCGGCCTGTCTTGTTATTTCCCCCTGCGAAATAGAGGGAAATATTTCCTCCTAGCCAGGGGGCACTGGCTAGACTGTTTCTCTGAGGAGGGGAAGGAAGGCAGTCTCGTGGAGATTAGACTGATTTGCTGTCTGCTGGGCTTCTTCTGCCTATCTCAGCATCAAGATGTGGTTATGATTTCCGTGAACCCTTTTGGTGGCTCAGTTCAGAGGGCTGAGGTGCAGCCGGCACCTGGCGCGTCTGAGGAGGGACCAGGCTCATGCTATCTGTTCCCTCCTGGCCTTCCAGAAGAGGCTGCAGGGGACTCTGAGGTTCCTTCCTGGAGAGCCCGATAAAGCCATTGTGGGAAACGAATCCAGGAGTGGGCGCAGGGAGGGGCAGGGTGGGAGTTCGACGCCGCGGCAGGCGCACAGTGGCTGCACACAGTAGGTGCTGGTTGCGTGTGTCTGCTTAATGAGCAGTCCAGAGACCGGGTTTGAGTGTATGCCCCATGGACAGCCACCCACTTGCATCCCTCTTTGTCCAAACTGCTGGGAGGCCCACAGCTCAGTTTCACGCTGAACGCAAAGCTCTCTTTTGTCCCATGTCCTGGAGGGAGCTCATTCGATTTTCTTCTCCCTCTTGGCTGCTTATTTATTGTTCGTTGCCTTTTATGGCACAATTGAACATGCGCCTTTATTGGAAGACGCTGAGGGTCCTTTGGGCAGGAAGCAAGCGGTGCATAAGCCAGAACCTTAGAAACGAGGGGAGCTTGTTCCTGCTCCGTGGGGAACTGGCAAATGAGGGCCTGCCCTGCGGAGTACAGGGATGCAGGAGCAGGGTGGGTGTTGGGCTGTAGGGTGGGTTGCTCAGGTAGGAGGTTGCCCCGTGCCTCTGGGGAACAGCTCGGGGGAGGCCAGAGCTTGCCACGTGGGCAGGGCTGGCCGGTTCCTCATTCCGGAGAAACGAGCCAGGGCTTGGCCAGGCAGGCCATCGGAAAGTGCCCAGGAGGGGAATGAGGTGTCACAAGCCTGAGCCCAGCGGCACATGAGTGCTGTTGCTTAGCTTTGCTTCTCCATCGAGGACCTGCTGAGAGCCAAGAGGATGACATTGTCCAAAAAAGGAGATAGCATGATTGAGAGGTATAAATAGGAGCCCTGGGGGCAGGGCCCAGACACCGAGCTGCTCCGTGCACGCCCCCGGCCACCGCAGGAGGGCTGCTCTTGCGGTCCTGGCCACCAGCAGGAGACAGATTTTTGAAGATGTTGGCAAGAAATGAGAGTTGAGCAATCACCCATCGCCCTTCACTCTCCTCCCACCCGCCCCGGCTGTTGTACAAAAGCATTTGCGACGATGAGTCTGGGTGGAGAGGTGACACGTGGCGCATTTGCTGTGTTCAGGGAAGAGCGCATGACTGGGGGCCCGGGGAGCAGAGGCCAGAGGAAGGGGGTCGGAGCTGGGGTCAGTGCTGGCAGGAGGAGGGGGGCCGAGGGGGAGGGGCCAGCGGTGCGCCAAGCCTGCTCTTCCTCGGCTTAAACGTCACAAAGACACAGACCAAAGAGAGGACAGCAGCTCAAGGCAGTGGCATGACTCTGGGAGGTGTCTGTGGTGACACTGTGTCGGATTGTCTTTGGTGGTTCTGGAAGGAAAGCAATGGCTTGGAAGCCACGCCTGGGTTCAGTTCTTCGCCCTTCCACGGACTTGCCGGATGGCATTGGGCAAGTTGCTCAGGAATTAGGTCTTCACTCACTGTCGGGCAAATAGATAACGTCCCCCCCCCCCCCGGGGTCACCAGAGCACCCAGACGCGGCCTGGCGCACGCAGGTGTGGAGCGTGTCCCGCCAGGGCTTGAGATGGTCGTGAGAGTGGACGTTGGCGCTGTCTCGTTGCACGCCTGGTGACAGCCCTTTCTGAGCTCACTGGCCAGCAGCCACGTTTGTTTCCCAGCTGGGCCCAAATGGTGAAAGCCAGCTGTCCCATCCAGGCCTGACTCGGTGGCCGCCACCTCCTGCTCCTGAGAGTTCCTGTAGCCCTCAGAACCACCGCCTGCCCTTGGTGGTTACGCCTACGGGGCCGCGTGTGGCCCTTGCCCTGAGCGTGCCTGTCCTCACTCCCTGGGGACAGTGTGGGCCACCATGCAGATTTCGAGGCACTCCTCTTCCCAAGCTCATGTCATCCCCTCGACCCCTGCCAGCCAAGTGGTGTTTCCTTTCTCGTTTCACAGGCAAGGCCCCAGGACGTTGCCTCGGTTGCCCGTTTGCAGGCAAGGCCTGGCCCATGGCAGCTCTCGCTGCTTCTCGGGGCTTCATCACAGTTGCGACCACCACACAGCTCGCCACGTGATGGGGTGGGGACACAGGTCCTTACGGGGCTGGAGAGCCCGGCCCATGACTGCCGGACGGGCCTGCTGCCCAGCGCTGGCCGCCATCTGTGACCGGGTCCTCTAGCTCCGTCCCCTGTGGCGTGTGGGTCTTTGAGTCTCTGGGCCCAAACAGCTGCCGACTACACCTGCCTCGTTTTTTCAGTGTGGCGCTTGGCCATGGGAGGGGGAGGTGGTAGGAGAAGCAAGTTACCTTCAAGTCTGAGTTGGCGTGAATTTGCCAAATAAAACATTCAATATGTGCCAAAAAAACATTTTACTTGGTTACTTCTTAACAGGCCAAGTGTACACTTTTCCATCAGAACTTTTCCATTGCTCAAAAGTGTCCCTGACATAGCTGCTGGGCCCTGCAGCATCTTGTCACAGCTCGCATTTTATTTGGAATCCAGTGTTTTCAGAACGTCACCCCTTCTTGCTTTGCGCTCCCTGATGGAAACATTTCACAAGAATGTTTTCAGCTGTCGTGACGATGCAAAACTCCATCAGAAGGTTTTCTTTGTCCAGCTCAGAGAAGAACCCCTGTTTTGTGAAGTCCCTGCCACGTTTCACTGGCCAGGATTGATCTTGCCAGAGTGACATGGAGAGGATCGAATCTCATGACAGCAAAAGCTGTTTGAGTTTCATGGAAGCATTTGTGGAAACAATTGCAGACTCCTCTGCCGACAGCCCACTTCTAGCGTGTAATTTCTGATAGAACACGTACCCAGCACAGCAGAAGAATTTGGACAGTCCTCGGAATGTGCTGGAATGGAATTCGGCTGGGCCGTCTGTCCAGGTCTCTAATAATGGCTGTGCGAGAATGTTTGCACGTTAATTAGGCAGATATTTAATGGGTTCCTTTTCTGCTGCAGATGCAAGCTAATCACAGAGATAAGGGCAGGCCAGACCCCATCCTTAAGGAGCCTCGCGGGTAGGGAAGAAATGGTGTCTGCATTTTGTTCGTAAATACATCAGAACCACGCTAACGAGTGCGTGGACTGTGTTATGCACTTACTTTAATGTATGTCATGAAAAAACAAAAACAGCCATGGCAGCAGTAAGTACTAAGCTAGAAAAAGGCAAGAGGAGCAATCAATTAGAATGCAAGTTAAAGAAAAATATCTGGTGAATTCTGTGATAGTGGTAACTTTTTTTTTTTTTTTTTTGAGACAGAGTCTTACTCTGTTGTCCAGGTTAGGGTGCCGTGGTATCAGCCTAGCTCACAGAAACCTCAAACTCTTGGGCTCAAGTAATCCTTCTGCCTCAGCCTCCCGAGTAGCTGGGACTACAGGCATGTGCCACCACGCCCAGCTAATTTTTTCTATATTTTTAGTCGCCCAATTCACTTCTTTCTATTTATAGTAGAGACGGGGTCTCGCTCTTGCTCAGGCTGGTTTCGGACTCCTGACCTCGAGCAATCCGCCCACCTCGGCCTCCCAGAGTGCTAGGATTACAGGCGTGAGCCACCGCACACGGCCCATAGTGGTAAGTATTATAGGAGGCAGGTTTGATAAAAGATGATGGTGAACATCGCAATAGTGGCTCATGAATGGCTGGTGTCTGGAAAAGTATATTCTGTGCTGACTGTGTGCCAGGGGCTTTGTCTACATATTGTCCCCTGGGCAATAATGGTAATGATGGTAATGTTACCATCCAGCTGGCAACTGATAAAACTGAGGCTCAAAGAGGTGAAGTGATTTTCCCAAAGTCACATGACTAGTAAGTGCAAGACTTGGATTCTCTGCCAGGTCTGACTCCTGATGCTGAACTCTTAACCGCTATACTAAATGGCAGTTGATCAAATAATGCAGTGATTCTTCTTCCCTAGGGTGTGATCCAGGAAAGCTTCCTAGAGGAGGTGGCCTTGGCTGAGTAGTAGGATTCGGCAAAGGAAGCTTGAGTGGGAAGGCAGAATGTCCCACGGGTCAGGTACCCATGATGTTGGCTGGATGGTTTGAATCAGAGTGACATAAACATTTTTTCCTCATATAAAAGAAATGTCGAATTAGGTGGTGGGTTGGCTTTTCTGTGTCACTTGGGAGCAAGGCTCTTTTTATCTCTCTGCTCCAACAGATAACTCATGGTCCAAATGGCAGATGTAGCTCCTGCCAGGACATTCTTGTTCCAAAAAGTAGAAAAAGAAAAGAGGAAAAAAGGGCAAATGTTCATTCCTCCCCATGAGTGGGCCACCTTGAAGAGCTTTTCTGGAAGCTGAAGCTAACAAGTGGTCCTCACATCTCGTCGGCCAGCCTGGTTGTTAGGGAAGCTGCCGCTGTGTCCCAGGCGTGTGTCATCGGGGAACAAAGGTCCTGCCCTCAAGGTGCTTATGGTGGGTTGACCTGCTTCCTGTTGAGGCTGTAGAAGATGTAGCAGTTGAGCAGAAAGGAAAAAGCCTCCTCTGGACTGGGGCTTGTTTCTGGAGTGACCCCAATAAGCTCTGGGTCTGTTTTGGTTTCTACGGCACGTTTATTTGCTGCTTAATTGGAGTGGAAAGTTGTAGCAATTTTACCACTTGCCCAAGGCAGCCCCTGCCCATATCCCAGTAGCTTCTCTGAAAAGACAAGAGTCACTTGTGAGAACAAACCAATCCAGCTCCCCAACCTGCCACCCGCTGGTGCCATCAAAGCAGGACCCCAGAGCCAGCTTTCCGCCTGAATCCTGGGCTGGCTGTCACTTAGACTCGTCAGAGCCCTGCATGGAGGCAAGCTTCAAGGTGGGGGTTGCATTCTGTGCAGCTCGTGGGCAAGTGTGGGACCTGGCACTGCATGCCATGGCTCCAGCCTCCCTCCCCTCCACCCCCTGGGGGCCTGGGTGTGCTTTTCCCTTCTCATCTCTCAGGGGGCACACTGGCCCCTTTGCTAGGAATCGCACCTTTGGAGAGTTCTTAAAAATCAATGGTGCCCTTCTGGGTCACCAACATTGTTCCAGGGATTCGTTCAGAGAAGCTCAAATCTTGTTGGTGTGAAGAAGCCCCTTCTGCTGGGACTTGGGTTCATCTGGGTCTGAAATGTGCTCTTTTTGCATTTTGGGGATCGGGATGCCAGGCCGTGGGGAGAATGTTAGGGCTAAAGCAGGAGCTGGAGGGGAGACCCAGCCCCAGCCCTCCGTTTGCTGGCTCAGGACACTTTGCCGCACTGGGAGGAGGCAGAGCTGGGGAGAGCTGGCTTCTGCTGTCCCCAGCCCCTGCTCTGTAATTACCTCTAAGCAAATAGCACTGCCAAGATGTTGGAGAGCTGTTTCACAGGGCGTTAGAAATCAAATTGCTATTAATATGCTAATTACAATAGGTTCCCTATTTACCATTTGAGCAGGTCCCGGAGAGCCTCTCCTTGGCAACACTGTTAGACATTCTGTTCTTGAAATAGAAAGTCCATATTATTTTTTAATGGAAGCTCGAAATCCAGGCTTTCCCTAAGAACAGCCAGCCCTTTTCCTTGGATTTGGTAGGTCCAGCCCTGGCCTCGGGCGGTGACTGCTGGGGGCGCAGCGGGGTGGATCTGAGCGCTGAGAAAGCAGTCAGCCCCTCGGAGATGTCCTCGGTGCTGGGGCCCTGTAGGTCCCAGGCCAGTGCCCGGGCTAATGTCACTCTGCATCTGAACAGTATTTTTAGCAGTGGCACCACTGCTACTGGTTTTATTTTTAGATTGGATGATGCAGGTGCGGTTTGGAAATGTCCTTTCTCCCCACATCACTTTTGTCCTGGAAGCACCCCACAGATGAGGAAACAAGATGGCAGCCACCCAGCCAAGGGCAATATAAATGTTTGTTTGGGGAACAGAGGGAAGAGTGGCCTATTTGCTTTGAGGGTGGATCCCAGAGGGCAGGAAGCAGGGTCGACCCTACCCCTTAGCTTTCTGAGGAGCTGGGCAGAGCAGGGGCCCTCTCTCTCTCCGACTTGGGGGCTTTCGTTCACTGGCACACCGGAGAGTGATCCTTTGTTCCAGTGAAGGGCATGGGACTTTTCTGAAGAGGAGGCTGTAGATTCTAGAAGAGTAACACTTCAGCTAATGTGTTTTATAAATCCAACAAATATTTATTAAGCACCCACTATGTGCCAGACCTAAATTGGGCAGTGGAGGTGCATCGGGAGCATCCCAGTTACCCTGGCTGAGTGACACAGCGCCATAAGGCAGCTGTTCACGGTGCTCAGAGAGACTGTGGGTCAGGGATTCAAACAGGGTAAAGCAGGCATGTCTTGTTTCCACGCCACATTGTTTGGGGCCTCAGTTGCAAGACTTGAAGTCTGGGAGCTGGAAAACCAGTTCATTCAGATGCCTGGGGTTTGATGCTCAGTTCCTCGCCAGGAAGCCTCACCTGGTGGCCTGGGCTTCCTCACAGCATGGCGGCCGGTTCCAAGCAGGAGCATCCCAAGAGGTGGAGAGCTAAGCAGAACCCCTTTCCTTTTTGTGAGCTAGCCTGTGACCCAGCCTCAGAAGTCACAAAGCATCACATTCACCATGTTCTGTTGGTTGGAATAGTGGCAAGCCTCTACCTCCTTTCACAGGGAGGAGTGTCCGTTACATCGTATAAAGAACATGTGGGATGTTTGCGTGTTTCCAGGGGTATGAGAGAGACTGGAAAATATGAGCAGGGAAGAAGATGCTATAAAAAATGGCAAAGCAGATTTGAAAAGAAAGAAATAGAACTTTTAAAATTGGAAATTTAGTAAGTGGAAATAAAAAGTCAAGGGACACATTAAACAGCAGATTAGACTTAGCAAATGAAAAAAAATTAGCAAAGTGGCCGGGCGCGGTGGCTCACGCCTGTAATCCTAGCTCTCTGGGAGGCCGAGGTGGGCGGATCGTTTGAGCTCAGGAGTCTGACGCCACGGCACTCACTCTAGCCTGGGCAATAAAGTGAGACTCTGTCTCAAAAAAAAAAAAAAAAAAAGCAAAGTGGAAGATATATTTAAATAAATGAAGTAGAATGAGAAACATTCAGAGATGGAAATAATAAAAGACAGGTGCAGAGACATGCAGTACACAGTGAGAAGATCTAATACACATCCAGTTGAGTTTTCAGAAGGAGACAGTGTGGAAAATGGGAAAGAGATAATGATGAGAATGTTATAGTCTTTGAGAGGTACGGAGCCTCGGATCTAGGAAACGCAGTGATAAATAGTTTGATAAATAATAATGAGCCTACTCCTAAGCATCAGTGTATACCTGCATTCCACCTAAGACAAAACATGATTTTAAAAGCAACCAGAAAGAATAGCAAGATTTCCTATCTAGGAATGATGATTAAGCTATTATATGACTTCTCCACAACAATTGTGGAAGCCAAAAGATGATAATAGATCTTCAACATGCTGAGAAAAAGTATTAATAACTCTTAACCTGTAATTCCGGCCGGGCATGGTGCCTGAAGCCTGTAATCCCAGCACTCTGGGAGGCCAAGGTGGCAGGATCACATGAGCTCAGGAGTTTGAGACCAGCCTGAGGAACAAACAAACAAAACCCTCTAATTCTATACCCAGTGAAAGTAACACTCTAGAACAAGAGCAAAATTAGAGATAGAAGATAGAGATAGAAGAACACAGTTTGGCTAATTTACCACAAATTTACTTCACAGTGGAACATTCTGAAGGATATACTTCAGGCAAAAGAAAATATCAGACGAAAGTCTGAGGTACCAGATGATATGATATGCAAAAATTTTGGTAAATAGTTGACTTTATTAAAACAAATGCCAGTCGTATGAAATAATGTCTCAATTGAGGAATTACAGAAAAGAGATAGAACTGGAATAGTAATCAGAACATGTAAGCTGGCAGCAGATGATCAGAATTAAAGCCTCCTAAGCTCCTTATATCTTTTTTGGAGGGAAAGTAGAGATGTCAGTTAACTTTGGATTTGTTAAGAACAAACAGTATACTTCCAAAAGAGTAGAGTAGCAGTTTCCCTAAATTATTATTTTTATAATAATTGATGATAACATTATTTGCCTTTTCACTCTCATTCTCTCACGAGTATACGGTAGAGTTTTCTGGAACCTACGTGACATGTGATGACATCACTCTCATGGTTAATGAAATGTGTGCTTGTGTATTCTTGTGTTTTAAATTTTCTTTTCTTTTTTATAGGCTTCTTATACTTTATTTAGTGTAAACTTTAATTTCTTCTGTGGAAATATTACTATGGCTGATTTTGGGGGTGCTCGATATATATGGCATGTACATGGATTACATTTCTAAAATCCAAGAAGTTCTGAATTCTGAAATATGGTTAATCTCAAGGATTTCTCTCTTTACAATTTTTTTTATCATCTATGTTTAAGGTATACATGATGTTTTGCTGTACATATACATAGTGAAGTGATTACTGCACTCAAGCAAATTAACATATCCGTTACCTCTCCTAGTTAGCTTTAGAGTGTGTGTGTGTGCGTGTGCGCACACAGGTATGTGGTAAGAGCACCTGAAATCTACTCTCTTAACAAATCTCCAATATACAGTGCAGTGTTATTAACCACAGTCCTCAGAGGGCGGGGAACCTGTGGCCCTAAGGAAACACGTGGGCTTCCTGGTCCTTAAGTGCGGCCTTTTGACTGAATCCAAATTTTACATAATAAATCCTTTTATTCAAAGGGGTGCAGCAGAGAAAGATGAAGCTTTTCTTGCCTCTTGTTGCTTAAAAAGAACAATCTTGAAATCAGAAGGCTGCAGGGTCCCCACCCCTTATACATTACTGCACCTTTGTGCCCTTTGACCTATATCTCCCCCCACTGTATAATAGTGGTAGACAAAACAGAAATCCTCAGGGTGCAAAGAGCAACTCAAAAAAGACAGAATGCCCGTTCCTTTGACTGTATGTCCCTTCTTGCTCGGTTAGGTAGGAAGTTAGTGGTCCCTCGGGGAATCTGGAGCAGAGAGTAGAATCAGAATCACCTGGAGCTTTTGAGAACTAAGTAGTTCCAAGATTGTACAGAATCAGAGTCTTTGGTCCCAGAATTTTATATTCTTTTTTTTTTTTTGAGACAGAGTCTCACTTTTATTGCCCAGCCTGGAGTGCCGTGGCGTCAGCTTAGCTCACAGCAACCTCAAACTCCTGGGCTCAAGTGATCCTCCTGCCTCAGCCTCCTGAGTAGCTGGGACTACAGGCATGCACCACCATGCCTGGCTAATTTTATATGTATATATATATTTAGTTGGCCAATTCATTTCTTTCTATTTTATAGTAGAGAAGAGGTCTCGCTCTTGCTCAGGCTCGTTTTGAACTCCTGACCTTGAGCAATCCACCTGCCTCGACCTCCCAGAGTGCTAGGATTACAGGCGTGAGCCACCGCGCCTGGCCCAGAATTTTATATTCTTAAAAAGTTCTCCAGGGGATGTACTTCTATTTGGTATCTGGTCCAGAGTCTCTCTGCTGAGGATGATTTCCGCCCCACAGGGACCAGGTGAGGCAGGACAGCTGAGCTGTGTGCCTCTTCTGTGCCAGCGGCTGCTCTCACCTCTCCACTGGTCGCTGCCTTATCACTTCCGCTGCTGTGGATACCTAGCCTTTTGACCCTGAGTCCTGGGCTGCAGACCATATTCACGGCTGGTGCCTTCTTGATTCTAGGGTCCTGTCTGATTTCCAGGGTGGGATAGCTCCAGTCCTGTTTGTCCGTCTTCCTGATGCCCGATAAGATCAGCCCCTTAGCTGCCTGGATTTCTTCTCCCGGTGTGGCCTCAATCCAGCTTTGGACAGGCTTTGGGCTGTCCCAGCTGCTTCTCTTCCCTTTAACCCCTGTGTGGGCCCTCAACAGGGACGAGCCTAGAGAAAACTATCAAAAATTAAAAAACAACAACAAAACAGAACTGCAACCCTTCTGCATGCTTCTGCCTCTAGCAGCCTCAGCCTAGGCCACCACTGATCTTTTTTCTTACCAGTTTGCAACATGTTCTACAGGAGGATTTGTCTTCTCCTATGGGAACCCGTCTCAAAGCAGACAAAAGGAGAAAGCCTCTGCTTTTCTGAACTTTGCCAACCCTCTCTTTAGCAGTCTTCCAGTGGTGAGCTCTACCTCATGGTACATCTAGGGCATTGTCAAAGAAGACAGGGAACATCCATGTCCCCCAAAGAACAGCGTGGGGGTGAGGCCCAGGCTCGAGAAGGAAAAATTCTTAACGGCGAGGTGTGAAAGGGGCTGAGGCCAATTGGAGCCTCCAGCCCAACCAGAGTGAAGTGATGCCAATTGCCTTGCCCTATCCAAGGTCATGACAGTGATCTGGAAGACGTGTTTTTTTTTTTCTCCTTTTAAATGACAGAGCAGGGCTGGGTAAGGAATAGCTGTACATGCAAATAAAGCTTGTTTATGCTCCAAACATGAAGCAACACATGGGAGCCATTGCAGGCCGTGGCCTTCCCTTGCCCCGGAGGAGTCTTCAGAAGGACCTGTGTGGCACCTTGCAGGTCTGTCCCCTGGGAGCTGGGAGCTGAGACCCTGGTGTCCAGGTACCTCCTGGGAGTGCCTGGCTGTGCGACTGTGCACGTTGGCACTTGGAGTCGGGGAGATGTTTGGAAAGGCCATGGCTGCTAGTGAGGAGGGGGCGGCCCTGGTGGAGAATGTTCTGTCCTGGTGCTCACCTTGCCGGCTGCTCCTGGGGAAGCACAAGTCTGCATAAGGGGTGGGGATTTGGTCAAAAGGCCACAGATAATGACCTAGAAGTCCACATGTGGCCTTAAGGCTGCAGGTTCCCCACCCCCGGCCTGGACTGTTGCTGGCTCGGCTGCCTTCCAGAGACCTGCGTCCAGGTGCCAGGGACATTCTGATTGAAGTCTGTTCAACGATAGCAATAGCAGCTCAGACTCAGGCTGCTGGCCCCACCATTGACGGCTCTGCATGCGTTTCTTTCCATGTGGGAGGGTGTCCCCATATTCACTCTCCCCTCTCCTGCTCTCTGGGCCATTGCAGTTAAATGTCCTTCCCTTTGTGTCTCAGGGCTTCTCCATGGCCAGTAGCCACACCATTGGCGGGGTGACGGTGGGTGGTGAGCATGCTTCTTGACTCAGATGCCTTGGTCCCATGGGGACTGGGTTTTGGACAAGGGGTGGTGGCAGCCTCCCAAGCCAGGCTGGGCAGCGTCTGCTGAGCAGGTCCTGGTTCTCTGGGGTGGCTGCGTCAATCACACCCAAAGGGGAGAGGCCTCAGAGTGGAAAGTATGTGGGCCTTGGACAGCACCGTGATGGCCTGAAATGGCTTGGCCCCTCTTTCCAAGGCCCCGGCTGGTTTCCTCATTGTGCAATGGGGACAGAGCAAAGGACCTGTTTGCCTGAGTTCCCGGAGCACCAGTGAGAGTCCCTGGATCACAGACAGGCGAGGGCAGGGGCAGCAGCATTTTGGGGTGTCTGCCCTGTATGCACGGCTGGTCCTGGCTGTGACACTGTGCTCACATTAGCATCTGACCGTCACCCTTATGAGGAGCAGGAGCCCCCTCCTGTTGCTCAGCTGAGGACACAGGCTGATCGTACCTGGGGTGTCGTGGGTGCTTCACAAACAGTAGGGGCTCTGACCACGTGGCTTGCCTGGGGTTGCCCAGGTCCTGAGCGATGGGGCCAGGATTGAACCCATGTCCATCTCACACCCCAGCCCAGGCCCTCCTGCGCTGCAGTCTGGCCGCCTGCTCCTGGGCATGGCCCTCTGGCCTCCAGGTGTTGGGGGCAGCCGTGGTGCATTTCCATCTCCCAAGTCACAATCCCGCCTGTGCTGTCATCTGCCCCTGTGCCACAGGTCTCTCAGGGAGGCAGACAGGGCAGAGGGAGTTAGCAGCCCCATTTTACAGACCAGGAAACTGAGCCCAAGTGATTTGACAGAGGGCACCAAGCTTGGAAATGGCAGAACTGAGCATCAAACCTTGCTCTTTGGATCATAGACCTTGTATTAGTCTGTTAGGGCTGCTGTAACAAAATGCCACAGACTGGGTGGCTTAAAGAACAGATATTTATTTTCTCACAGTTTTGGAGGATAGAAATCTAAGATTAAGGAGCCTTCAGGGCTGGCTTCTGGCTCTCTTGCCAGCTTGTAGGTAGCTGCCTTCTTGCTGTGTTTTCGCACGGCCTTTCCTGTGCGCTCTGGTGTTTCTGCCTCTTCGTGTAAGGACACCAGCCGTGTCACATCGGGGCCTCACCTGATGACCTCATTTTACCTTAACTACCTTAATCACCTCCCCGAAGCCCTATCTCCAAATGCAGTCACTGGGGGTTAGAGCTTCAACATATGAATTTGGGGGTGACACCGTTCAGTTCGTAACACACCCTGAGCCCCCTCCAGTGTTTTGGGACCCTCAGAACACACCGGGAGGTCGCTGCACCTGCACACCAGAGGGGTCATTTGGAAAGAACTTGCAGGAGCCTGGGGCTGGGGCTGGGGCTGGGGCTGGGGCTGGGCAATGCAAGGTGACTTCCTGTTGCGGGGGTTGGGGGTAGTGCATGCCCATGGGGAGTCTGGCCCATTTCAGGGAAACCCACGTGCAGGCCTCCCCGTAGCTCAGATGAGCTGCGGCCGTTTTCCACAAGCCGCTTTCTCTCTGTGCACGTGGCAAGAGAGGACCCTCCCGTGCCTGCCTGGCCCAGCAAGGCAGCCGTAGGTTGACGCAGCCATTCAGGCAGCACACCCAGGTCTTTCCCGAGGGAGGGAAGGGAGCCCCAGGAGGGCAGGGCTGGGCGGAGGGCAGAGATGGAGCTGAGTGCCCACAGAACCTTCCCTTGGCAGCGCATCTGCACAGGGGTCCACAGCGGGTGGCAGCAGCCCTGGGTTCGACTGCCTGGGAGTATAATTTGTAAAGACGAGTGGAGTTAGGACAGCGTGTCACAGGCAGCCCCTGGCATACATTCACTTGCCTTCCTCGTCCAGTGCCTGTCCCCTCTCCTCTGCAACCACCGGGTGTGGCTGTTGAAGGGAATCTGGCTGCCAGGTATAGAAAACCTCAGTTTCTGCAGTACCTGTGTTTCTGGAATGAGGCTCCTGTCCCCGGGGCAGAAGTTTGGGTTCCTGCAAGTCCCAGAGGGGTCCAGAGCAAATGTGGGTTCTGAGCAAGGTCACAGTGGTTGCTGGGCCAGCAGGCTGGAAGGAGCCTGGAGAGGCTGAGAAACTTTGCTGTTTTGGTAGAACTTCCTGTTTATCACGTTTCCTCCCTGGAGGCCGCAGTGCCCAGGCCCTGCCCCAAAGCAGAGTCTGTGAGCTCGTGTCTGTGTCTTGGGTGCAGACATTGTCTCTGGCGTCTCTTCTGTCTGTCCCTCGGCTTGGCACCTCTGAGGCCCTGTAGGTTGCTTTCCAGAGCTCAGGCCACAGCCGTCTGAGTGGGAAGGGCCCTCCTGCTGCTCCGAGTGGCAGTCCTAGAAGTTAAGAGAGGATGGGCCGTCCTCCCTCCCCCTCCCCGTCCCCTATCTTCTCCCTCTGCCCGGGGCCCAGGGCCTCCGCTCTGGCCCATGCTCTGTTCCCAGGCCCTACGGGGAACGCTAGGAACCCTGGGGACTGTCCTCCTTCCTGCCTGAGGGAGGCCCCGAGCGCGTCTGCGGCCTGCTGCTTCTCTGGTGGGAAATGGTGGCTTCCTCCTGAGGGAGGCACAAGTCGCTGCCCTCCCCTCCCCTCCCCTCCCCTCCCTCTGATTCCCAAGGGTGAGCCTCCCGGGCCAGCAGAGAGGCCTCCGGAAGGTCTCCTGGCCAGGCGGGCTCTCTCCCCAGGAGCACCGTGGGCTTTGGAGCCAAAAAGACCTGCTGGTGGATCCCAGCCCCTCTACCCACGTGCTGAGACCTTGGGCAAGGTCCCTAGCCTGGCCCTGCCCTGGTTTTCTGTACAGCAAGACCAGGCAGTGCCGCCCAGCCCATGGTGGGCTTAAGTGAGAGCGTGGAGGGGCAGGCGTGTGGCTCATGGCAGGTGCTAGCTCCATGGGGGTGTCGGGTGCCTGGTGGGTGAACGTGAGCGGGCTATCCCGACATCCATTCGTCTGGACTTTGCTGCTCTCTGACTGGCTCGACAGGGAGGCCTCATCTTTATCACGATTCAAACCATTCTCTTATTCACC
This sequence comes from Mirza zaza, assembly GCA_008750895.1. Lineage (NCBI taxonomy): Eukaryota > Metazoa > Chordata > Mammalia > Primates > Cheirogaleidae > Mirza > Mirza zaza. The sequence continues at coordinate 22,375 of VSMD01068650.1, read as the reverse complement.
AAGCCCAGGCCACCATTAATTAATTCATTCATTTCTGAGAACCTGCCTTGCGCCAGGCCTTGTTCTCAGCACTGGGGAATACAGCCATGAGTGAGACAGACCAGGACTCTAATGCTAGCTTGAAGGTAGGGGGAGAAGTTAACCGAGTAGTCAGCCAAGCAGCTGTCAAAAGACACATGTGTCGGGTGCCTCCAAGGGGAGGTGACAGGAGCCCTGGCTAGGGTCCTGCGCTGGGTGCCCAGCCCTGAGGGAGGCTCAGAGGGGATTGACAGGGGGTCTTGCCCTTGGGAAGCGTGGGCTCTGGCTGCCAGCTGTCCTCACCTGTGCACTGTGCTCATCAGTGGCAATGATGCCACAAGAAGGAATAGTCAATGTTTAAAAAAATAACATAAGTTCATAAGAGTCCCATAGTGGCCCTGTAACAGTCTTATGTTTAACCATTTAAATAATGCTGTAGCCTGGGGTCAGAGATCGCCAGGATGTCTGTGTTCCGAGTTCATGCACACTGCCAACCTTCCCATCCCCCCATAAGTGAAGTCACCGTCGTCCTGGTGTTGGTGTGGCCAGCTCGGGGTTGCCCCTTGCCAGTGCCCTTGGGAAGCCTGGGGACACTTGCGTCTGAATGACCCGATGTGGCCAGGATGAGGGCAGTCTTGCACAACTCTCGCATCTTGGGAAAACAAATGTGATTCCTAATGTGTTGCCTTGAGTTCCTGGAACTGGGCTGTTTATTTTATGTAATATACAGCAGAGGCCGTTCTGTTGACTTCAGAGCCTTCCCGCATCTAAACTATAGCTCGTGATGGGATGTCCTTTCAGTGTGGGTTACCTCAGATATTGCAGGGAAGGAAGACTAAATAGCGTTCCTAAGAAAGGAAAAATGTTCTGCATTTCACATCACCATCTTGAGAATTGAACATGTGCATTTAGAGATTTGGGGACTTTAATTCCACTGGTGACACAGTCCTCGATTTCATTAAGTGTGGGGGCTGCCTGAGGAGCGTGGGACCCCTGAGCTTTCTCACAGCAGCAGGGGTCAGACGGAGGGAGGGGTGGGGATGTTGTGTCTGAAGCAACGCCTGGGTCTGCCACGCTAGGGCGCGGGAGCAGCCAAAACTCGTCCAGATTTAGTAGGTGAGACTCAAAGGGGGACTATTTGGTTCCAGTTGACCTCTTGTGGGCAGCCTGTGCCCAGACTCTTTCCCAGCTGGCAAGTGAAGAGGGTGGGTATAGGGGATTTGGCAAGAACGCCCAGTGGCTACTCCTTGTATTAATACTAGATAAAGAGTGTTATCTGAGGCCTGCCATGTGCCAGGCACCGTGCTAAGCTCCCTGATTGATCTGTACCTATAAGGTAGGTCATAGTATTATTATCTCTGTCTTAGGACCAAGAAAGCACATCTGAGAAGAAGTCCTGCAGCTAGTTCATGGTTATGTCAGGCAGAGTATAAGTTCAGCTGCTGTAACAAAGCCCCAGACTGACACTGGTCTAAACAAGGCAGCTTATTTCTCCCTTATGGAACAGTGCTGGGCTTGGGGTCTGGGCTGTTGTAGAAACTCTGTCTACACAGTCATTCAGTTCCCAGGCTCCTTCTGGCCTCGGGGTGTTGCCCTCGTGGACATGGTCCAAGACGGTGCCCCCCGTGTCTGCATTCTAATCTATGGGAGGGGTCATGGGGAGCGGGAAGGGAGGGACACACTTTCCTTCCCTTTAAGGATGTAACCCAAAACTAACTTGAACTCATTATTGCTGCTCACATTCCACTGGTCAAAACTTGGTCACCTAGCCACCCCTAGCTGCAGAGGTGGCTGGGAGATGTAGTCTTTCTTTTGGGTGGTCGTGTGTCCAGCTAAAAACGGGAGATCTAGTGCTATGGAAAACATGATGAACAGCTACTGGGTAATAGGCAGCTGTTTCTGTCCCAGAGGTGTAGCTGGGATCTGAGTCTAGGTACTCTACAGATGGGGTCATGCCCTCCCTGTCTACCACCTCATCCTAGCAGAGTTCTAGGTCAGCATCAAGGTAGAGTCTGGAGCTAGACTAAGACCTGTGGGCAGGGGTGGTGGGCATTTCTGCTGATCATTTGATTCTCTGGACCTAGCTTAGCGCAGGGCACAAAGTAGGTGTTCAGGAAATCAACCTTAAAGGAAGGAGCAGGCCTACCAGATCCAACCCTGGCTGAATGAGCTGAGCAGACCTGGATGAGAATACAGGGGGCTGGGGACTGCGGTGACCAACAGCCAGAAGGCAGCTGGGTCTGGAGGGATTCCCTTCTGGGGTGGAGCTCTGCAACCGCTTTGCTCTGGACCAGAAGTCCAGGGCGTCCGGTTGGCTTCCCTGGCTTAACCCTGACTTTGAATGACGTCTGTGAGCTGGGCTTCCAGAATGAAAATCTGATTACAAGCCACCTTTGGGAGGAACTGGATTTTCCTCCTGGTGGTAGTTGCTTGGGCTGTGCCGTATACATTCCTGATTTGGTTCCAGCTGCACGTAGGTCCGAGTTTGTCAGCTGCTGGCCCCAAGTAAGGATCCTGTGTGCAGGGAAGGGTCTCAGGCTCCCTCCTGCTGCGCCACAAGTGCCTGCTTTAACTGGCTCTGACTCATCTAGTGCAAAACGCAGTAATAGCCTTGCCTTTCATAACCCAGGGCCTCGTGAAAAAGTCCTCGGAGGGCTTTCAAAGCAGCTTATCTGCATATGAGGAGTTATGGTTTGCCTGTTGCTGTTATTAATATTATATTTTCTGAGTAAAACTTCTCTCCATACAGGTGCTCAGAAGGAAAAATAAGTAAGCATTGGAGGTTCTGGTTTGGAATTTTTCAATCATCTGAACATTGTTCTTGGCAAGGAATAATTTAAGACAAACAGCCATTATGGGTTATGTTTTTAGACCAGTTAGAAATAGGGGTTTTACCACAGCCATATTCTTTGATCATCTCAATCATTTTTTCTTTTGCCCAGGTATCTATCTTGTGCTAAGTGACTGAGGAGGCCACCTGTTAGGTGCAGCATCCGTTATGTATCTGTCAAAGTGTCGCTCTCGAGCCCGGCAGTCAGAGGGAGGAGGAGAAGCCCTAACAGACAGAGAACAGCACTCCAGGCCGAGACGGAGCTTATGAGGTCTAGACAGTTATGAGATATGTGGGGCTCTTAAAAAAAGAAAGGAGAGAAGCGCGTGTGTTTGGGGTTCTGCGTGTTTCTGCTCTGTATTTGTAAAGCTGAGAAAGCTTGAGTTTAACATAAGTGGTATTTGGCAAGAAGTGATGCTACATGCTGACAAGTTGATTGTGCTCTTTTGCTTAGATAAAATGAAAATGCATGAGGCATTTTGCTTTTTCTCTCTCACTGATTAAAAACGTCTACTTGGCTCTTTGCAGAGGCAGCCCTTGAAGATTTATATGAGACACCTGCGTGGCACTGCTCACGGGCCTTCAGCTGACACAGCAGCTCTGCTTTATGGTGTTCGAAATGCCAGGTCCCGGGAGGGGGTTTGGAAAGGCCTGAATAAGGGTCTCTGTGCCAGGCTTGGGTGGGACCCTTGGGTGAGAGGCTTTGACTTGCGTAAAGGACTTCCCCGCAGCCGCACCCTGTTCGTATTGACGCAGGGCCGTGAGCAGCTGGGCAGGAAGCTAAGCAAGCCCTGGGAGGATGAACAAGACAACCCCCCTCCCCTACCTGAGCCTCAGTTTCCCCATCAGGGTGGTGAGGGCATCGGACTAACTTTCCTTCTGGTTTCCTAGAAGCTCTGCGACCGTGCTCCCGTCAGCCTGCCCTTTCTCCGGCTCTGACATTAGTGGGCCGGGAAAGATGAGGACGTCAGTGTGGAGAAGGGGCCCCGTTTCCTGTGTGGCAGATCACAGCCTGCTCGGCACAGGCCGAGTCCAGCATCGGCTGAGAACCGACGCACGGGGTTGTAGACGTATTCGTTTGTTCACCCGTCGGATGCTGGTGCCCGCCGGCTCTGTGCCAGGCCCCGTGCTAGGCCTGGGTCGTGGGGAGCGGGACGGCCCGGTCCCTGCCTACGCCAGGTCGGGTCCAGCCCGTCTGGACTCCTGTCCTGTGGGCCTCGGGACTTGCCTCGATGTAGGTCCCAGCACAGGGATGTGCTGCGAAAAGCAATTCCAACACCCCGTTCAAGCCGAGCACTGACTTGTAGACACCAGGGATGTTAAGACTCTCCCTTAAAGGAGCAGCAGATTTGTTTTGACAAAATAAGTGTAAACAAGATCTCAGTGAATAACTTTTCTCATGGCTGCTCCTGCTTTCATCCATCGTATATTTATCGGTGACCTCATAAGCGTCCAGACTGTCCCGGGCTCTACAGGGGAGGCACAGAGGGTGGCGGTGGAGAGAGAAAATTTACAGTTTAGCCGAGGAGGCAAGGCCAATTCCTAGGACAGCAGCCAGAGGTCTGAGACAGCACGTAAGTTACACGATCACGTGTGCAGTGGGGGCTGCAGAGCCGAAGGAGCTCGGAGCAGGGGAGGAGCCGTGTGCTTAAGTCAGCCTCTCTGGAGGAGGATCAGAGGGAAGGGCATTCCAGATAATTCTTCTGGACCAGCCTAGCCAGTGGATGTAAACGCCCAGGTGATAGGTGTTCCCTGTCGCAGTCCCTTGGAGGCTGGAGCTCCTGGTCTCAGAGTGCAGAGCAGCCCTGGGTCTGAGGACTCTGAATGATCGATAGGTCAGCGGCACACCTGGGTGACAGGGGTGCCTCCTCTCCCCCGAGGGCCCATGGAGGTTGCCAGGTGGTGCCGTTCATGTGATGTCATCCACCTCTCAAGGCCTTGAGTCCTTGTCTGCTGCTGCCATTGAGCCCTTAGAAGCTACAAGATGCAGATGTAGTTGTTCTGTCAGCAAGAGCTGAGTTCAAATCCAGCTCTGCCTCTTACTAGCACCATGACTCCATGTGAGTCCCTTCTTAGCACCTCTCTTTTAGGCATCTAAAATACAGCACCTGCTTCATAGGGTGGTTGTGAGGGTTGCGTGAGACAAGCATGTAGAGTGCTTAGCACAGTGCTGGGTGTACAGGAAGCACCCCGATCATGTTTTCTGCTGTTTCAGTTGTTGTTATTATTGTACATCAGGTGGCGAAGTGGGAAGACCACTGTCCAACCCAAAGCTCATCTCTTTCTGAAAACTAGCTCTGCCAAACTATAAAAATTCACGTCAGAAATCCTGACATCGTGAGCTATGTAACTCCTCTCAGTGAGGCTGAATCTAGACTCCAGCTTTCCCCATGTTCGATTCTGCTGACGCAACATGCCTGTCCCCCACTTCTCCCCGGCACGTGGGCACTGGGGGGCTCAGCGTGCCTGGGAATACGCCCGGCGCTCCCTTGTCACGCCAGCCTCGGCAGCCGCTCTTGAGTCTGGGGCTCAGCTGAGCAAAGATGGGAGGAGGCTCTGTGGAAGCAGCCGATGCAGCTTGACATTGGAGCACCACAGACCCAGCTCGGGTTCCGGCGGGCTGATCCCACCGTGCTCTGTTCCTTGGAGAAACAGAGTCGGGGTGCTGACGTGTGGACTGAGGGGGACTGGAGGCCACGAGAGGACTCCAGGAGCAAAGAATAACTGCAGCCAGACATTTGTCCTCTGCATCCCAAGAGTGAGGACCAAGGGGCAGTATGACAGGAAGACGGGCGTGCTCTCGAAATGAACGTGTACTCTGAGCACAGTGTTGAGGAAGAACCTTGGGCACTGCGGGTGGAGTGCTTCCTGTCCTGGGAGGCGCACACACTGGTTGGCTGAGCCTTTGATGGGGATCGTGTCTGCAGGATCGAGGGTGGCTGGGGGTCTTGGGACCCTGAGTTATCAGGACTTTCAGGAGACCATCAGTCGCCTCCCCCTTCCCGGGCACTCATTTCTCAAGCCGCTTTGGCCAGCCCAGCCGTGAGCCCTGCTAGACCCTGGCCATGGCCCAGGAAGGAGCTGGGAGCCTTGTCAGGGCTGGGGCAGGGCGAGCCAGGTCTGCAGGGAGGCGGCTATTTGCCTTGGCCCCCGGCTTGCCCAGCCACTTCCCTGCCCTGCCCTCCTGTGGCTTTGGTGTGATGAGCTCATAGCTCCAGGTGAAGCCAAGCCAGGGCCCTGGAAGGCAAGGTGGGCCCAGCCTCCCGGGTCTCAAGGCCCCACCCCAACTGCTCTCTTTTCTGGCAGGCCAGGGCAGTGTGCAGGGAGAGGCGGTTGGGCATCCTTATCCAAGGGTCAATCTGAAATGCACTTGAGAGAGACTGAGGCACGGTGATGACTCCCAGGCTTGTGTTGCCCCAGCTGTACGGCCACGATGCAGGTGTGGGAGGGAAGGAGGCTGGGTGGGTTTAAAGACCCCGATATTGGTAAACTCTGCATGGGTCTCTGATGCCTCCCTTCCCACCAGGCTCACGACCTCCCCATGGAGCTCCCCACGGAGCTCTCCAAATCAGAGGCGGTGACATTGAAGCTTCTCTTGTTCATCAGCCTCATTTTGTAAAAAGGGAAACCAAGGTCCAGAGAGGAGAAAGATGGGTCTGAGGTCATGCAGGGTCAGAGTTGGAGCTGACGGCAAACTCCAGCCCCCTGGCCCCAGCCCCATGCTCCGGTGTGCTTTCTGGAAAGCCACAAGCCAGGTGGCGCCTGGGCTCAGGCCACTCACTCCTGGGGCTCTGGGCACACTACGGTGCAGCTCTAAGCATGGCAGGCAGCGGCCCTTTTGTTTCCCTTGGGCGGAAGCCACGCTAGGTGCAGCTCTTTGTCACCCAGTTGCTTCAGGGAGACCTTCATTTCTGTCAGATGAGCCATGGGGGGGTCGTGTCAAGAGAATGGGGGCCTGAGATCCATACTCCCCATTTGGAAGCGTGTGGCCTCCCTGCACATTGCTTTGCTCATTGATTTGTCCAATCATTCGTTCATTTTACACATACACCTGCACTTCTGCTCGGGCCAGGCATTGCTCCAGGTGCAGGGGATGAACAGTGAACTAGCCCTTATAGTTCATGAGGTGTCGGGGTGCTAACGGGGGAGCTTTAAAAGGAAATACCCCACCCCCAGAGATTTGATGCAATCCGTCTGGGTGTGGCCTGGGCGTTTCACTTTCTAAAACTGCTTATAGCTGCATGGAAATTTTTTTTCAACGGGAGAAAAGGTTGTAGAAAGGATGTCCTCCTAAGGGGACGGCGCCCCCGATGGTGGCAGGTAGAGCACAAGGGAGCGAAGGTCCTAAGTCCCCAGGACAGGGACAGCAGTCACCACCGACCAGACTGCCCTGATGCCTGGCACCTCAGCAGGCCTGGTCCCGGCGTGCTGGAAGGTTCCGCCTCGGGCTATGCAGGGTGAAACACGACGTCCTCCAGAGCACCTGCACATTACCCAGTCCCCGCACGGACAGAGGAGACGTCTGGCAGTCACAGTCCTCCGCTTTCCAGGCTCTTCCTAATCACAGCAATTTGGCAGCTGTGCTTTTGGGATAGTTGTTCTCCCCTCATTTGTAAAACCTTGCAAATCTCGAAGTGTTGAGACGACTACAGGTCGCCCATTGGTGTATTTCCTTCCTGCCCCAGATTTTAAAGACCCGGTGCTGCTGATGTGCCTGCCAGGTGCCTTTTCCGCTCACGCCTCTGGGTTGTCGCATTCTCTCCAGGTTATCGCAGATGCGGGGCTTTGCGGTCACAGGCTACCAGGCTTTGGGACAGAGGAGGAGGCGTAGGGCTCAGTGGCTGAGACCTTCTTCCCAGTGTGCCAGGCCTCTTCCAGCTGTCGGCCGAGGAGCATCTGGACCTGCCCGCCACATGGCCTTGGCCATTCCCTCAGTCTGCGTGACAGCCACCCCTCCATTCCCCCCGCCCCCAGCGCTTTGTCCTGTTCCCACTGCAGAGAAACATCCAAATCCTTTGCTTTTCTTGGCCTTGAGGATGAGACAGAGGTCACTACCTGACTCTGGGGGCCCCGTGGGGACGGCATGTTCTCTGCATCCTGTCCATCTCAGCCCCTTGGCCAGACACCTGCTTCACTGCATCCAGAGCGTTCAAGCCACAGCCCTGACCCTCAGCAGAGAGGCAGTCCCCCCTCCCCTCGCACCCCTCAGCCCATCCTCCTCTTCCTCCCACAGATTCACAGACAAGAGCCTTCTTTCCTCCTCCCAACCCCCGCCTGGCAGCCCAGGCCCAAACACCCTGCCACTAAGTGGTTTTACACGTGGCCTGTCCAGGTGCCACCAACCTTTATAAGACCTGGGCTTAATATTTTGGATCCTACAGAGACATGTGACAAGCACGAGACATTCAGTACAACTTGAGACCAGAATGAAGGGGACAAAAGGCACAGGAAGACGGTGGGATTTGGTTTGGGTGTGTTTGTGTAATTGCCATATGTCACTTTTTTTATTCACGTAAAAACATCTTTCTTGAAGTAATAGGAGCCCACTCCGCTGTTGCTAACCAAATCCCGAGTGTGTCCCTCCTCTCCTGCTCCTTCCAAGGGGCGGGTTGGGAAGGATTGGCGTTGCCGTGATGCTATCTCGCCTTTCAAACGTCAGAGAGCTTTCTCCTCAGAGCAGACGCCCGGTTGTTTTCTCCGGCTTTGGCAGGGATTTTTAAGAGAAAGCTGTTTTCAAATCCCTTTTCTGTTTATTGTCTCAGACCTGCAGTACGGCGGAGTGGAGGGCCACTGCCTGATCCGGTCTCCTCACATCTGTTCCCAAATTGCCTTGGGGTCTGGTAGGACCTTCTACCGCCCCCCCAACCTGGTATTGCAGGAAAACAAAGTTAATAAATGAAAGGCACCTCCAGTTGGTAGAGAGATGGCTCCAGGCATCCATTTTGGAGCCCCCCACTCCCCCCTCCTCGAAGCCCCCACAATCAACATGTGGTTTCATTTCCAAGGGCTCCGGTGTTAGTATTTCCATTTCCTCAGGAAGCCGCGTCCCGTTCTTGCTCTTACTTCTGAAACAGAACGTGTGTTTTCCTTGGCGCCAGCTCCAGGAGTGCCTGGGGCAGCGAGGAAACAGTCCCGCGCAGCTTTCGGTCCCGGACACCCTCCCTACATCCCCGGTGGTGGCTTCTTCTCCGTCCCCATCCCTGGGGGCGCCGCCCGCCGCACCTGGGCCCGTGGCCACCCGAGGGGGCTGCGCCGTCCTCACTGCCTGCGCCCCGGCCTTCTTTCTGCTGGGAAACTCTGCTTGCCCTCCCAGAGTCCGCATACCACAGGCTCTTAATTAAGAAAGTATGTTCCCACTTCGTGTCACTCGAAAAGAATGAAAACAGTGACAGCATTTATTTATCTTCGCTATCAATATCATTCCTGTTTCTAAGTCCGTTGGGGGTTGTGAGTCTTGCAGGAATTGGCTGGGTTGTGAGAGTTTAACCTCGGGCGTGTGCTATCGGGACACATGTGGCTTCTTCCCGAGCGGGAGAGAGCGCAGGACGGCGGAGCCCTGCCTGCCCCCCGGCGCTCGGGGCCGAGTGGCTCAGTGACGTTGGAGCGGCTCTCGCCTGCTTCGGTGCCGCTGGGCATTCAGGCCGCCTCTCACCAGCTACATCCGTTTTCTTCCTGCATCTGCAGAGAAGTCAAAGCTATCGTTTCTTGAGTCCAGGAGAGGAGATGTGATCGGAGTGGCTGCCGTTCGTGTGGGGCCTGCTGTGTGCCAAGACAGGGCTGCGTGCTCACGTGTGTCGCTGTGTGTTGTTGCCGGTCCTCAGCAGCCACGGGCTGAGGGCTGCCCCGCCAGGAGAGGCACTCTCGCCGTTTGGAGCAGGCCATTCTGTGTGGTGAGGCTGTCCCGCGCAGTGTGGGATGTCAGGCTGCGTCCCTGGGCCCCACCCGCTCACCAGGAGTAACCCCCAAGTTGCGCAAACCGAAAATGTCTACGGACGTTGTCCAAACTGTCCCCAGTTGAAAACCGCTGAGCTAGAGGGTAGGGGTAGGAGTCAGACCCCAGCCCGTGTCATCTCTGGGAAAGTCCTTGCCCAAGTGCGCAGCTCTGCCGGCCTCGGGGATCCAGGCGGCCCAGTAGCGTCTTGGAGTTTTTGAGACGCGTCCTGGTCAGCTACAAGCATGCGCCTTCTAGAATCTCCACGGGGACCCAGCTTCATGGCGGAGGCCAGGGACAGAAATTGTTTAGTAGCACTGCAGCAGCTTGCTCTGTGACCTCAGAGGCTGAAGGCTTATCAGCGAGCATTTTCTCCATACCAGCAATAAGGCGTTTCACTTCCTTGTTATTCGTGTGTTTACTAGAGTAGCGCTTTTAATTTTCTGCAAGAACTTTTCCTTTGCACTCACAGCTTCCTAACTAGCGAGGGGAAGAGGCCTTTGGCCTCAGTATTCAACATGCCTGCCTCACTCAGCTTAATCGTCTCTAGCGTTTCGCTGAAAGTCAGAGATCTGTGATTCTTCCGTTCGTTTGAACACTTAGAGGCCATTGTGCAGTTATTAATTGGTCTAATTCCAATATTGCCATGTCTCAGGGAACAGGGAGGGCCGAGGAGAGCGAGAGAGATGGGAGAATGGCTGGTTGGTGGAGCGGTCCGAACACGCACAGCGTTTATCCATGAAGTTTGCCGTCTTCCACCGTGCGGTTCGAGGTGCCCCAAAACAGTTACAATGGTAACGTCAAAGCTCACTGATCATAACAGATATAATAATAATGAAAAAGTTTGGAATACTGAGAGAATTACCAAAATGTGACACAGAGCACATGCTTTGGGAAAAATGGTGCAGAAAGACTTGTTGGATGCAGGGTTGCCACAAACCTTCAATTAGGTTTAAAAAACACAACATCTGCGAATACGGTGAGACACACAGTAAGAAGAGGGGCCTGCACATTGTCTGGCAAGCCTCTCACTACAGCGGCAGAGTTGGATAGGTGTGGCAGAGACCACGTGGCCCTCAAAGCCTAAAATGCGCACTGCTAGCCCTTTACAGAGACGCTTTCCTACCATTGTCCCTGAACCAGAGGTTCACATGCCAGACCAGGAATCCCCGCTGGGGCTGGAGAAATGGAGCTTTGCAATCCTGGTTAAGACCGAGCCTGGAGTTGGGTCCAAGTCCCTGTAATCATCTGCCTTTGTGAAGCTGGCACCTCGAGAAGGTCTCCAGGCTGAGAAGGAACGTAGAGGTTATTTACTCTAATTCTCCCATTTTATGGGTGAAGGAAGTGAGGTCTAGCAGTGGAAGTGACTTGTCCAAGGCTGCAGAGATAGTCGATGGCAGGGCCGAGGCTGCCCCTGCCCAGGCACTCTCCCACTGGGCGTCCTTGGCAAAAGGCCTGGGCTGTGGTGTGGTCAGTAGCTTATTATGAGAATAGGTAAGAGACAAGGGAGGTCTCAGCAAAGCACTCTGGTGTCACCAGGTGAAGGTGGTGGGGACAGGGGGCCCCTCGACTCTGTTGGTTGACAGTTTGGCAAGTCAGGCTTGGTCAGGCTTGACCTGGGAAAGGGAGAGTTGGAAGTGACCGGGCTGTGCCCAGACCTCCAGGACATGCGCGTTGCCTGCATGTGTGCGTATGTACCTGGCATGTGTATTTTCAGACAGTCACAGTCATTACCAAGGAAGCCTCCTTGCTGACCCCTCACTTAACACTCCTGGCTGATTTCTGCCCCTTTGTACCTTACCCCCTCCCCACGTGACCTACCACCTCCTGTCCATTTTCTTTAAGCCACTCTTGAAGGTCCACTCAGTGGTCTCAGACCTCGCCCTGAATTCTCCTTCGAACTCACCTTGTCCCACACTTCACCGCGCCCTCCAGGTGTCTCACCTGGATGTTCACCTCCCCACTCTGGCTCCTCCTTGCTCCTCCCCTCAACCTCAAGCCCCATTTTTCTCTGGCTTTGACCTTCTCCTCCTGCTTCACCTGGACTCAGCCTGTCTCCCACCAGCATGCCGTCAGCCTCTCTGTCATCCCCATCACTGTGCTCTAGCGTGCTCCCCCGTGGGCACCACCCCTGAAACCAACCCCAGTCACTAGACGATGTCTGTGCCCCTCTGCCAAGACACCCTCCTGGGCTCTTCCCGACTGATGGGGGCAGTTTTGTCCCAGGGACACCGTTACGTGGCTTCTCTTCCCAGCTCTATCCATGAACGTGCCTCCCTCTCAAGGTGGCTCACAAACACACCTGCCAAGGACAAAGACTAAGCACGGGTCCGTTAACTTGCTAGGGCGACTGTCCACTGGGTAGAAATGGTTCTGTTGGAGGGTGTGGCTGGAATTCGGAGTGTGCAGGGAGGTGTGGCAATCCTGCCTCCCCAGGTGCCGTGCGCATGCTTGGGAGGTAGGGCATGTCAGTCCTTTGAAGAAACAAACACCACATGTGGCTGCAAAGCCAGTTCAGCCCACCTCCTCACCAGAGCAGGGTCCCAACCGCAGGAGCTGGTGCCTGCCCTGCCCAAAGGCGGGGGCCTGAACCCACAGGCAACAGTGGCTCCCAAACCTGTGACATCCTCTGTAAATGTCTCGGACTCCTTGTCCACCTCGCTGCCTCCCCTTTTCGTCCGTCTTTCTGAGGAATGTACTTGAATCATCTTTGCTCCCAAATCATTGATTCCCCAGTGAGACGGTGAATCCACTGCGGACTCCGGGGCCTAGGAGCCCAGCCTTTCCCCGTCCGAGTCCAGCCTGCCTTCCCAGTGTGTGTCCCGCCACTGTCCCGTGAGCAGAGCAGGCCCTGCTCCTGCCAGGGTACTCTGCCCTTCGATCAAGGGTGCAACTCAGTGCCCTGGAGCTTATTATGGGCTTTCTAGACCCTTCTCCTTTCCCAGTCACCTTCCTCTTCCAGATGTCACATCACAAAGATGATGTCCCCATTCTTGGTCACAGCTGGTGGCCAGCCGTTAACTCCTGTTACTAGATCATTAACCTGCCAGTGGGTATAAGGTATGTCCCCTCCCACCCACCCACATACCCTAGGTATTGAATTCCAGAAGAGATCCCTAACATTGAAGGGACTTCAAGGAACTTCTAGTATCAAAAAGCAGGAGACTAGGCCGGGCGCGGTGGCTCACGCCTGTAATCCTAGCTCTCTGGGAGGCTGAGGTGGGCGGATCGTTTGAGCTCAGGAGTTCGAGACCAGCCTGAGCAAGAGCGAGACCCCATCTCTACTATAAATAGAAAGAAATTAATTGGCCAACTAATATATATAGAAAAAATTAGCCAGGCATGGTGGCACACGCCTGTAGTCCCAGCTACTTGGGAGGCTGAGGCAGCAGGATTGCTCGAGCCCAGGAGTTTGAGGTTGCTGTGAGCTAGGCTGACGCCACGGCACTCACTCTAGCCTGGGCAATAAAGTGAGACTCTGTCTTAAAAAAAAAAAAAAGGAGGAGACTTAGAAGAGAGCTTGTTGAGTGAATGAAGGCCCCAAAAGAATGCAGTTAGAATGACTGGCCGATTCACAGATACTTCGGGGCAGGGGAGCCTGGTGCTTCCTCACATCGTACGTGACGACAGGCTCTTTCTGGCTTGGAGGAAAAGACCAGTGAGGCATGTGGCCCAAAGCAGGACCTTCACGTTCTAAAAGGGCCTGTGTGTGTACAATGCGTGTACCATGCACATGTGCCTGTGTGTACAGCATCCTAGTGTTCTCCCAGACCAAAAGATAGAGTCAGAGGAGAGAGAGAAAAGGCTTCCGCCCCACTCGCGGATGCTTCCCCTGACCACTCCCAGCAGAGCACACCTGGGAGAAGGGTTGTGGCAGCCCCTCTTCCAGCCTGGCTGTCACTAACACAAGCAGCTTCTGTTGACACAGACCAGAAAGGGTCTGCTCAAAGGACGTATTGCAGAGCTGCTCAGGTTCCAACTGCACTGTCGTCTGACTGTCCAGAAGGGACCTGCACCTCGAATTTGCTCTCCACACGTCAAGAACTTTGATTTTTACCTCCTTCTGTTACCTTGATCATCCCCACATTCATGTTTTTCTTTCCGTGGCCTCCTTATCCATTTCTAAAGGAACTGTAAACATTGCACTGTGATTTTTGTTGTTGTTTTGGGAAGATAGGCCCATTTATCTTTATTTGAAATTGAGAATAAAATACAAAAAGATGCTTACTCATCCTTTTAGTTCTTCCTGGGCTTCCAACCAGCAGCTTTCTTGCCTGGGATCCTCCGTGCCTCTGGGAGAGGCACGGAACCGAGGTGCTGACAGCTTGCGTTGGAATCACATGGTGTTTACTGTGCGCTGTGAGTCTGTAACAGCCTTGTTTCCGCACTGACAGCAAATGCCGTATGCAGAGGAAACAATCCTGTCAGATGAACCCTTAAGGAATCACAATACAGTACATAGCATCTTAGAACTGCTTTTGGAAATAGGGGCGCAGCTTGCTCAGATCACACAGGAGTTATGAGTGATGACGCTTTCTCTGCCATGACTGAATAAAACAAGTTTGACACAAGGTAATTTACTCTGGTTCTCTATTTGTGCTGGGAAAGCTCGGCTGATTGGGAAAGGATGCAAAGGTTTGTTTTCCTCCCCTCGGGGGAGCAGGTTGAGTGAGAGGCGGCCAGAATGCAGGCTGTGTCTGTGGGGCATTGTGCTAACAGGTGCAGGCTGCAGACCTGTGACAGGCTACCGGGACCAGGTTCCCTCCTGTGGCTGAAGATCACACTCATCTGACTTGACATTTATTACTGTCACTTGGGATTCTGTCTGCTCACCCACACACACCCCTGCTGCCCTTTCCAGTCCAGTCCAAGCTCCCCAAGGGCTGGGCCCGCATCCCTACGTCCCCCTCCCCCTTAGCACCTGGCACATATTGGGGCTAAATGCTTGTTGGAACAGCCGTTTGTGAGCCATCTGTGCTTGGGGAGGTGGAGACTGCACCCACGGCTGAAGGGCAGAGCTAAGGCAATAGTCCAAGGCTAGTTTGAGCCACCAGACCACTTGGGGACAGGGCCAAGAGGAAGACTTTGCTGGTGGCACATCCACGTGGCTCAGAGCACCCACTCACTCGGGGGAGAAGGATATATTCTTCCTCTACCTACGATATTTAGAACTGGTGAATTCCTACAAAAACAGGCCCTGCCCATAGGCAGTTTACCCGTGAAAGAAGTGGGCCCTGGAACTCTCCAGCCTGTGTGCCCAGTCCCTGTTCTTTCAGTTCCAAGAGACAGACGCCCGACGCCCACTGGCTTACGTGACCACCCTGTCCTGCAAATAAACTCCGGGCGCGGAGCTCTCTGCGGGGCTCCCTCCCCACGCGGCTCTGCTGCCCTGCACGGGCTTCGTTCTCCGGGGCTCTGGCTGCGCAGAGAGAAAGAGTCCCGGCAGCTCCTGGCTGACCAGTCATCCCAGAGGGCCTTCCTGACGTTGGACAAAAGCCCTGGGAGGACCCCGGGCTGTGTGGTCACATGACCTCACCTGATTGGCCAGGACTGGATCACAGCCATCCCTGAACTCATCATTGTGGCTGGAGACAGAGGCTTCTAATTGGCTACAGCCGTGTCACATGCCATCCCTAAGGTTGGGAGACATCCGTTCCCTTTTATTTTATTTTTTTTTTTTTTTTTTTTTTTTTTGAGACAGAGTCTCACTTTATTGCCCAGGCTAGAGTGAGTGCCATGGCGTCAGCCTAGCTCACAGCAACCTCAAACTCCTGGGCTCAAGCAATCCTGCTGCCTCAGCCTCCCAAGTAGCTGGGACTACAGGCATGTGCCACCATGCCCGGCTAATTTTTTCTATATATATTAGTTGGCCAATTAATTTCTTTCTATTTGTAGTAGAGATGGGGTCTCACTCTTGCTCAGGCTGGTCTCGAACTCCTGAGCTCAAATGATCCGCCCACCTCGGCCTCCCAGAGAGCTAGGATTACAGGCTTGAGCCACCGCGCCCGGCCCGTTCCCTTTTAGAATGGGAGGCTTGGATTGTATTTGTACAGACTGGGAGAGAGGAGGTATCCTAAAGGAAGGGAGAAGGGTCAGACCAAAAATCCCACATCCATGATGGTAACAGGTGGTGTTTAGTGAGCACGTGCTGTGTGCCAGCCTCTGGTCTGAGTACTCTCTGTGCACTGTCTTGTTCGATCCTCACGACAATCCTTGGCGTCAGATCCCCAGTTTACAGGTGAAAAAACGGAGGAACAGTATTGTCGGGTCAGCTGCCCCAGGTCACACAGGCAGTGAGCAGAGGGGCTCTGGGGTTCAGCTCCCAAGCCCACGCCACAGCTACCTGGAGATCCTCCCTCTCTGCCAGTGAGAGCTTGACCTCCTGGATAAAATCCCTGCGACTCCAGAATCAAAGCTGCGCTGGCGTGATGGCTGTGTTCGCATCTCCTTGTTGCCTTTCGTATCTCAAGATAAGCCCTTGCTGGGGGATGTGGGCCTGGCTCCTCCTCCACACCTGGCAGGGGTTTGATCATCCCCTCCGGCCACGTCGCCCTCCTTCCCAAGCTCTGGGACCGTCTCGGTTTCCCCACGAGGCCATCTGACTGTGCTCCATGCAGAGCTGCAAAATCGAAGGCCCAGAGTCCAGTGCTGGAGAGGGTCCGAGGCAGTGTGCCTCCGGGGGTCCTGTGGGCATTTCTGGCCAGAGAAAACTTCATACAGAGGCTTTAGCATCACAGGAGGAAGAGCCAGAAAGACCCCCATCCCAACTCCAACTCACGATTTCCGTTTTCAGAGGAAGAAACTAAGCCCAGAGAGGGCAAATGAGTTGTTGGAAGTAACACAGCAAGTTGTTGCCTAGCACCCTGGTCCCTGGGCCTCCCGACTAAAAGTCTTGCACTATTTCCTCTCCAGAACCCTCTTGGCTACTGAGCGGCTGAGGGTGGGTCGCTTCCTGTCTCCTTGCCTCTAGCTCCTCTGCTGGAAAATGCAGAGTTTTCATAATTTGAAGCATCCTAAGACTTCGCTTTTCTCCAGTGGGGCAAAAATGATTTTTATTTTATTTTTTCTTTTTACTGTATCCACTTAGGATGCTTTGAGCTATAAGCAATTGAAAATTTTCTGAACTGCCCTACACAAGGGGAATATGTTGTCCAACAAATAAGCATTTCAGATGCCGTTTGGGATGCAGGCACGGTTTGATCCAGAGCTATGTGACATCACCAGGGCACCAACTCTACTTCTTATAATTTTCCCCACTCTCACCCTTTCTGTGTGTCAGCCTCATCCCCAAAGCGGCTTCCCCCGCAGTGTCACACTGCAGCAGACCCTGGCCTCACACCCATGCACCGCAGCTTCTGGAGGAAGAGGGCACCAGGCAGTCTGGGGTTCACTCTGGTTGGACTGGCTTGTGTCCTGTGCCTGCCACCCTATCCAGGGGACGGAATCAGTCCCCAGAACTACCGGCATGTGCACACACAAGTCGGGGCATTGGAAAGGGGGAGGGGCAGGGGAAGAGGCTGGGTTGTAACTGGTGCCTTCCTCTACTGACCTTGTCTCTCCGAGTCTGCCGAGACTTTGACTGCAATAGGGGGTCCTGAGAGTGTGCCAGTCACCTTGCTCCATCTGTCGGCGCTCTGCATCCAGGTGTGGGGTTGACAGGAAGGCCCTGCCTGGCCCTCTCCTGGGTCTCACCACGTTCTTCTTTTCTTGTCTCCAGACAGAGATTACTGCAGTTTGTGTGATAAGCAGCCGATCGGGAGGCTGCTTTTCCGGCAGTTCTGCGAAACCAGGCCTGGGCTGGAGTGTTACATTCAGTTTCTGGACTCCGTGGTAAGTCCCTGCTCCTGGGGAGGGAGGGCCCTTTGGTCCTCTGTGATCAGTGGTCGTTGTTGTGCAAAGAAAAAGACATCATGGTTTACAAGAGTGAGGAGTAAACTCATTGCTTACAGAGCTCTCAGTGCAGACTTTGAGAATGCAAAGTTGTCTCAGGATCTAAACTCAGTGGGTGGCCTAGGGTGGGCCATCTCCCTTCTGGACCTGGGTTGCTGCTGCCATGAAGTGAGACCCTGTCAGCTCTCAATGCAAGGGGCCTGGGTTATTATGGCGGCACTGCCTGGTGAGGTTGGGCCATTTTCCCAACACCCTGAGGAAGCTCTCGGATTCTGTGGCCTCTTCCCCCAGCTGAGAAGCCATGTTATAAAATTCCAAAATGTGTGTTCGTATAATTGTTCATTGTTAGCGTCCCCCTAGAATGCAAGCTCCCGGAGGGCAGGACCCTGGGCTTCTTGTTCATGTCTGCCTAGCACGGCGCCTGGCACAGACAGGCACTCAGTGAATGTTTGTTGAATGAACGAGCACTGGCTGTTTCAGGCCAGTCTGGCGGCCAAAGGCTGCAGCGGCCTCTGAAAGCGCCTGCCCAGGAAGATGGGGCCCCTTGGCTTGGCCAGCTGCCCCCTGGGCTGCTATCTGAGAAAGGAGGACAGCGGTGGAGCGGCGAGGAATGGAGACCGGTCGTGAAAGGGAAGACGTCATCCAGGCCCCCTCCCAAGGGCAGGCCCCCTCCCAGGGGCAGGGGCCGAGATGCTGTTGTTTCCTAGAGGCACTCGTGTCATCCCTGGCTGCCGCTGTCCTGACCCATCTCAGTTTCGGGGATAGCCTTTGGGGCCCAGGTTTCTGTGTGTGCTCTAGGATCTGTGCAGCTCTCTAGACTCACCGCCAAACTGTCCACTGGACACGTCCACCGAAGTTACAAGGGCCTCCTCAAAGTCAGCAAGTCCAAAACCCACTCAGCACCTGCTCCTAGGCCCCAAAGCCACCAGCCCCGACACATTCCCTATTGCAGTGACCAGCACCCACAGTCACCCGAGCCTGAAATCTTTGCACCGTCCTTGGCCCTGTTCTGTCCTCATCCTCTCCCACCTGCTCCTTTGCCTGGTGTGACCCCTCCCAGGCCTGGAGCTCTGCCTTGGTCCCCGTGTGGGCTCTTGGCATCTCGTGTGAGTGATTACAGTGGTTTCAGCCTTCACTGAGCATTAAGAACACCTGGGGAGCCTTAAAAACTACAGAGCCTGAGCTAAAGCCCACAGCAATTAATTTGATTCTCTAGGGGGGGGGCCTAGTATTTTTATAACTTTTTATTATGGAAAACTTCAAGCTATAAAAAGTAAAAGTCGGCAGAATAGTATAATAAACTCCCATCCACCCTTCACCCCACTTTGACAATGAACTTGTGGCCAATCTTCTTTCATCCACACCCCTATCCTACCCTCTGTAGCACCTTGTATAAATTTGAGATATTATATTATTTCACCTGTGAACTCTTTGGTATGTATCTCTAAATGATATGGCCTCTTAAAAAAATACTATTATCATAGCTAAAAAAGAAATTCTTTACTATCATCAAATATTAGTGTTGAAGTTTCCGGTTTTCTCATATATTTTATAACTGCATGTTTTAAGAGATTGTTTGAATTGGTCTGGGTAAGGTCCACACACTGTGATTGGTTGATACTTTTCTTGACTCTAGACACCCCATAACCACCCATTTCCTCTTACAACGTATTTGTTGCTTCTCCAGAACAGTTTCCCACAGTCTGAATGTTGCACTCTCATCCCCAAGTGTCACCCAGTAGGTTCCTCTGTATTTCTTGTAAAGTGCTAGTTGGATCTAGAAACCTGACAGATTCATTTTCTCTTTTGTGGGGTGAGAGGGTGATGGGGTGACTTCATAAGTGGTTTTATGTTCTTCTGTTAGGAGGCATGTAATGTCTGGTGGCCTTTCCTTTTGAGATGGTGGCAGCCATTGATATTCAATACCTAAATCTGTTGGTTAATGCAGGGTTGCAACATGGCAACCTTCTAATTCTATCATTCCTTCTTCATTTGGCAACCACAACATTTCCTTTCGATTACTACTTGGTGACCCAGTGGTAAAGTTCATAAAGGAAAAGCTTGATTCTTTCCCTGCATCTATGTCTTCAAGATACCAAATTGGTTCACTAGCTTTCTCCAATAGCAGCACCTAATTAGAGTTTTAAACTTGTGCTTCTAAACGTGCTGGGTGCATTTTGATGCATAGTATCATTGTCCTCGCTGATGCTTCCTGGTCTGACCGTTGGCCAGTGGGGGCATCTGGTTCCTTGACAGGGCCCAGCAGTCCCCTGTAGTCTCCTTGATGTCTGGGATGATACAGCATCCTGGGCTCATCTTGTACTCAAGTCCGTTGCTTTTCAAAGCCCTGGCTCCTTTTGCTGGGGAATGGCGCTTAGAGGCCATAGTTCAGCACTAGGGTGCTCATTTCCACTAGGTTAGCCATTGTTTTTAGCAGATACTGGGATTTTTCAAATCTCCCAGCACTTTAATGTGTATCTAGGTTTGGGAAGTATTGACATTCAGGATGAAGTCCAGGTTTGGAGGCGGACTTACCAGATCTTCCACAGACAGGTCCCTGCCTGCCCTTTCACACTCAGTCTGCACCAGAGTGTCTCTGAAGCCCGGTGTTCTAGCCTGGACACCTGCTTGTGGTGGCTGTGACTTGCCAGGCGAGTTTAAGTTCCTTGGCCCTGGCTTGCTCAGTGCCCCTGCCTGCAATGTCTCCCATGGTCCCATCTGCCTGGCAAATGCCTGCTTGTCCTTCTGTACTCTGCTCTCAGAAGACTTCATGATGCACCTGTTCCTTCTCCTCTGCTGTGGGTGCTGGCCTCTGACACACACGTGAGCCACATTGCTGCACCTGCTGGCAGAATGGTGAACTGATAGAGAGTGCCAGGTCCAGGGACAGGGTGCCAGGGCAATGCTGGCTCTGCCGCCAGCTCTTGGTGGGACCTTGGGCAGATGTTTAACCCTACTATGCCTCGTGTCTTCATCTGTAGGTGGGTGTATAGCTGTGTCTGGTGATGGCAGAGGTGTAGAGATGACTTGAGTTCCTACTGCTTAGAGCAGTGTCCAGAATATCACAGAGGCTCAATGAATGTAGTCACGGGGGGGGGGGGGGGGGGGGGGGGGTGTGCGGCAGGGAGGCGGGTATCTGTGTACCTGTCTCCTCCACTGGCTGGAAGGCTCTGAGTGGCGCAGACATGACCCTCTGAATCATGTCCTCTGAATCAGCCCGCAGTGCTGCACCTGACAGATGGTCAACGCTTAGACTCAGGCCCAGTGGGGGCTGATGACTTCCCTAGAGTCACAGAGCAAGTGGGGGTGGGGCAGAGGTAGGCAAAGAACCCAGGTCTCCTGGCTCCTAGTCCAGTGCACCTTCCTCCCCATCACGCTGCCCTGTGGTCAGGTGGATCCTGCCTCAGGCTTCCTAAGCTCTGTGGCAAGGGTGGGCTCCTTGTTTAATGGAGACCTACCGTGAATCTTCCTGCAGGGTGAACCATCAGACCTACCACGAGCCTGTCCACCGATGCTGTGTTTTTCCTAGATTGGATTTATTTAAAACAAGACCCAGAAGTCTCACTGGCCAAGTCCTCATGATTCTGTTCCCAGCCCTGCTCCAGTGGCGAGTCTGGGAGAGCACTCGGTTGCCCGTCTTGTTTGTGAACTGGAAGTTTTGGGCCCATCACACATCTCGGGTTATTGATCTCTACAGGGTCTTTGTTTGTGGTCACCACACTTGGGGGCTGTTGGCCGAGAAGCATCCAAAGCCCTGAGCGCAGCCCTCCTCACAGCTGCCTGGCGTGTTCACAAGCCCCCGTGGCTGGCGAGCCTTTAGCAGGACTTGGTCTTGGTTTCCTTTCTCTGGTGTCACAGGACTCAGTGGACCATGGCAAAGCCTTCATTTGAGGCAGGACCAGAGGCCCAGCACCATTCTTGTAGTTTTTCATTCACTTAATGAAAGTACTTTGCTGGGTTCTGGGTCCCTGGGATCACTTGGCTAATAAAACGGACAAAGATCTCTGCTCTCTTGTTTGTCTTCTAGCCAGGAAGAGATGGGCCATACATAGTAAGGACAATTAGCCAATGATATGGAACATTCGAGGTAGTAAATGGGAAGAAAAAGAAAAACTAGAGCAGGTTAAAGGGGGCTGGGAGTGTAAAGTGGGGAGGCTGGTTGTATCACTAAGGGGTGTGGTCAGCAGACGTGTCTTTGAAAGGTGACATTGGACTGAAGACTAGGACTAGCTGGGGGACTTGGCCAGGTGAGCCTGTGGTGGAAGAGCATCATGGGCAGGAACAGCCAGTGCAAAGACCTGCAGAGACGAGTGTCTGTGGTTGGAGATGGGAGCTAGGGCAGAGGGTAGGAGAGGAGCTGATCATGGAAGACTGTGCCATCAAAGAACTGGGACTTTTACTCTGTGTGACATGGAGGAGCCACTGGAGGGATTTTAGCACAGCAATGGTGAGGTCCGACTCAGGTGGCTTCCACGTTCGGGCAGGGAGATTTGATAGGAGGCCTTTGAGGCAGTCCAGGTGAGAGCGAGTGGTGGCTCGAGGCAGCGTGGAAGCCACTGGCAGTGGCGAGAAGTGGTTGGATTTGGGGCATGCTTGGAAGGCAGAGTTACCAGTATTTCCTGATGGATTGGAGGTGAGAGAGAAGAGTTAAGGAGACTTCAAAGTTTGGGGGGATCGTGTTCTGGGGGAGCGGGGCCCCACGCAGA
>VSMD01068646.1:0-41358 GCA_008750895.1 Mirza zaza | reverse complement strand
TGGGGAAGGAAAACAGCAGCAGACTCAGCTCAGACAGTCAGCTGTCAGGGTCTTCGCTGCCTGTTGATAGCACGTGTTAAACAATTGCTTTGAGACGGGTTGTTAAAATCACTAACATTGGGGGTAGGCCATGGAAGAAAGCTGTCGGAACCGGGTTCACTGGAGCTCAGTTTGCACCACTAGAAATGAGCTCGGGGCTTCCATCACTGGGGCATTTAGGAGAAATGGAGTTTCTGGCTCCACCCAAACCCAGCGGGTCAGGACCTGCCAGTACCAGACACCCCAGGACAGTCACATGCAGATCATTGAGGTCCCTGGAGCTCCAGCTGTCTGCGCGTGTCTTGGTAAAGCCTCACCACGTACATAAAGATTTCACCGTGAAGTTCGTAAGTCTTCAAATGCGAGTGGTGGTGGGTCTCCGGCCCCTGCTTCTGAGATACGCGACTCTTCAGGATAAAGTCCCTTTTCCTCGGCAAGTGCAAGCCTGGCCTGGCCTCTTCTGCTGAGCGCTGGGAGAACAGGGTGGGCACAAGCTTCGGGGTGTTTGGTGTAGGTCAGCGATCTGTGCTCTGCAGAGAACACGGAGCGGGGGCTGAGGCAGGAGCAGGCGGAATGGTCCGTTTCGGCTAGACGTGGGAGACGAGCTGCGTGGAGAAGCAGGAGAGGTGCCACCTGGGGTCCCCAGCTGAAAAGGGCCACGTAGAGACCTGTCGTGAGCCAAGGCAGGACTCAGGCCCCCACCCATGTGACAAGCCAGGGACAGGGAAGCCGTCGGCTGTGCTTAGCAAACTCTAGGCAATGACGATCAAATTGCCGCTTAGGCAGGTGAATGGGCCCAGGTGTACAGTGAGAAACGGGTCCCAAAACATTCCTGAGTGGCTTTGAGGATCTTGTGGCTTGGGATCTGCCAAAACTATTATTTCTGAAATGGTGACAGTGCTGAGCGCAGACGGGGGCTGGCGGTGAGCCCAGGGCAAGAGGAGAAACAGAAACTCAGAGGTGCTCGGTGGGGGGAGGCCTGGGTTTTCCTTCCATGTTTCTTGGACAAAGCCAAGACCAGTCAAAATCCAGAAGCAATCACACCTATCCTTTCATTTGTTAAATCCTTTCCATTGATAAGACTGTACTGTTTATTTTTTTAGGAAAATTACTATTTGATTATTGAAATAAAGCCATACAAGTTAGGGATCGTTTGTAGATTAAATGGAGTCTTCCTACCTCACTGACACTGTGACTGGCGTGGTCACCCCACGCGCAGAAAACAATCTGCACGTCCCGAATGAGGACGGACCCTGCAGCGCAGGCCGCCTCTCTGGCCTCAGTTTCTCCCAGCGCCCAGGAGGGACACGCTCGCAGCTGGCGTCTGGAGGTCTTTGAACTCCCCTCCCACCCGACCCCCTGCGCATCGAGGGCGGGGCAGGTGCCCCCCGGGGGCGTGTTCTGAGCCACAGACCCAGAGCTGGTCTCCCGTGCAGGGGGGCGGTGCGCCGGGCCCTCCCTCCGCCGCTTCTGTTTAGCTGACCCTGTCTTGAAGCTGTTCGTGTGTTTTCCCAACAGTTCTCGGCAAGATCCGGAGTGCGGTAGGGAGCGCGCAGCTTCTAATGTCCCAGAAATTCCAGCAGTTTTACTGGCTTTGCCAACAGAACATGGTAAGTGACCTCCGGGGACCTGGTCCGGTCGCTGAGCTGGCGCGTGTCTGCCAGTCCTAGACGTCCTCGCGGTTCTTACCGGGCATGTGTGGTCGGGACCCGGGAGGAGGGACGTGCAGGGAAGACACTTCCAGCTCTGGGCGCGGACGCGCTGCAGGCACTGGTCTCCATGTGCTACGGCGGGGCTGTGGGGGGCTGCTGGTGGGCCAGGCGGGGCCGGGCAGAGAGGGGCCCAGCAGGGGCATGGGGAGTCACATCTTTGCAGCTGGACTTTGTCCCAGAGAGTCTCAGAAGAGAGGAGATGAAAACTGCGATTACAGCCAATGTCACAAACAAAGAAAATGATCTGAGGTTCCTGGAAACAATAACACATAAGCAACTACATCTGAAGGAATTTTAGAAATAATTTAGCCTCTATATTTTGTAGTCAAGAGTGAAGCAAATGCACCATCAACTAAGTCATGAAGACAGTTGGCATTAAGCTCGGTTCTTCCTGGCAGTCAAAAGGGAGGAAAATATATATTTATATATATTCACATACACATAGTAACATGTTTACATATACTTACACATATATATTAATAAATATTTACATATACTTACAGATATTTGTTAATATATTTATGTATGCTACATATTTACATGTATACACAAATATATACATATATATTCTTTCCTTAGCTGACTAAAGAAAGTATTCACTTAATTTTATGAGAAATAAATAGTGCTATTTATAGGCTATTTTATAATCCATACATTGATTTTTTTTTCAGATGAGACATTTTCAGTCAAATGCAAATAGGTCTCTGATAGGCCTCTTGCCACAACTATTCTGTTCCGTTTTGCTTTTTAGTTTGCAAGGAGACACAGACATGCTCTTCCCCATCAAAGGGAGCCCAAGCACGTCAGAGTTACCAGTTCATGTCTTTTCATCAGGATTGTTAAAATCTATACCTTCTCTGATACTTTCCAGTACATGCCATTAAAGTTCATCATGAAGTTAAAGAGTTACCTGTGTCCTCTGACATAGTTACAGTCGGCAGAAGGAGAGGACAGGAAGGCATGGAGTTCCAGGAGGGGAACATGTAGCTGCGTGAACATCCCATTGTCACGTCCCTGTGGGTGACCGTGCCTCCTCCGTGGGGTCTGCCGGGTCGTTGTCCCTAAAGCAGCTGACTCGGGCCACTGAGGAACGTGGTGTCCGGTTGCGCAGGGTCAGGTGAACCTGGGCTGCTCTGCTGGCAGATCGCATGGCACGATCACTCGCTTTTTTAAAAAATGTATGACCATATCACTGTATCTGGATGCCCAGTGGGTGCAGATGCAGCCGCCTCCCCCCAAAAAGAGCAGAAGACACAGAACCAGGTGCTGCTGGCTGTGCCCAGTGACACCAAAGCCAGCGCAGCACAGCTTGGGGCTGAGCTGAGCTGCTCTGTCAGCCTGGGGGCAGGGGCAGTGCCCACTCTGGGGCCGGCGGGAGCCTCAGGTGGCTGCCGAGAGTGTCCATTGTGACTGTCCCTTTGAGGAGGTGACCAGAGCACAGCACCCACCTGGGGGCCCAGGAGGAGCCTCCACTGGGCTTCCTGATACCATCAGGCAGCACCTGCCACACCACAAAAGGAGGAAGTTCTCATGTTTGCAAGGTCTTCCCGAAGGAAGGGACACACACCTCCCGTGGACACTTGCAGTCCTTACCCGGCTCCTCTGGGTGCAGGAATTCGCTCGCACCAGCCTGAGCTGCCCTGGACGTGGGCGCCAGTGCCATCTCATTCCTCTTCTGCGTCGGTGCACAGCGAGGCCGAGGCGCGCACGTGGGCTGGGCTCCCCAGGTTCTGGCCCCGTGTGGAGCCTCCGCAGGCCTGGCCAGGCCTGAGCGGCCCGAGGTCGCCCCCTTGTGGTCCTGGAGAGGAGCCGCCGTCCCGGCCCCGAGTGGGAAACCAGACGTTGGCTGCAAGCCTTGGGCCCTTGATGGGCGCAGGCTGCTGCAATCAAACCGTGCAAGGGACATTCCGCCCAGCCAGACGAGTCCATGTCATGCCTCCCGTGAGCCTCTGAGGAGCAGGCACAGCTGTGCCCAGTTCAGAGAGCATCTGCCCACCAGAAATTTCTCTGTTCAAGGCTCCTAATCCGAGACAGCCCCCTCTGAATCAGGGGCCACACCCAGGAAAGTCGTTGAATCTTACATGCGGGCACCTGGTGGGGACTGCTATCCATCAGGCCCCAGGCAGAGAAAGGAAACTCTTCTTTGCGCCACAGTGGCCCCGGGCAGCAGCTTGGGGGCATCATGTCCCTCTGGGACGTCATCACGGGCGTCACGGGCGCTTTGCTTCTCCTGGGATGTGCCGCCCTCCTCCCTCCCCTGGGGCAAGCCAGATACGCGCGACCTTCGCGAGGTGTCTCGACCGTCAGAACCGGAGCTAAGACCCCTCGGAAAACACACACAGAGGAAGAGGACGAGCTCTAAGCCAGTGACTCCCTCACCACCGACACTGCGGCCCTGCCCCATCTGCACGACCCACTCACGGTGACCTCACACGGCCCCTGCTTCTCGCTTGCAGCCCAGCATTCCCAGCACAGTGCGGCGAATGGACGCAACTACATATTTTTAAACCGTCAGCAAATACTTGTGCTAAAGCAAACTGTTGTGGACTCCTGTTAAGCCTCCCCAAATATTTGTACGGGTGTTTGAATCAGCCAGGCTTCCCTCTGATCCCATCCTCGAGAGGCGCCGTGGGAAGAGTGGCCTCCCAAGCCCTCTGCCCACGGGTCCCCTGTGTGTCCGCAGGACCCCAGCGCCATGCCCAGACCCACCTCGCAGGACCTGGCCGGCTACTGGGACATGCTGCAGCTCTCCGTGGAGGACGTCAGCATGAAGTTCGATGAGCTGCACCAGCTGAAGCTCAACGACTGGAAGATCATAGAGTCGCCGGAAAGAAAGGTAAGGACGCCCACGCCTCGCAGATCCCCGCAGACTGCCCTTCCGGGGCTCCTGGCGTCTGACCCAGCTGCAGAAATGGTCTGCTCCACAGCCTGCGCGCTGTGGGGTTTCCCAGTGTAGGGTCAGCAACACAGGATCAAATTTACATGCATGTAATTTACATGCATGCATATGTATGTGTCCCTGTGCACACGTGTATGTGTCTGTGTGCACAAGCACATGCATGTGCGTGAGCACGTGTGCACAGACCGGGGCGTGTGTGGTTAGTCACAGGGTCTTCCCTGTTCTATCTCCTGTACACAGGCAGTTCAGAGATGCCAGCCAAACTCACGTGCATACCTCTCGTCTCTGTCTCACAGGGATCTAGCGCTGAATTATTTTGATCGAAGCTTTATTTTGGTTCTATTAAGCTGGTTTCCCACAGGGAAAGTTCTAGGTCTGGTCGAAGTGACTATCTGCTATTCAAATTGTATGTCTAGAGTCAGAGGCGAGGTGGCATTTTAAACCTTACGGAACCGTTTGGTGCCATAATCTTCCTAGGGAGCCATCAGCCTCAGCCCTTAAAATAGGCTGAAAATCTCCATTAGATTCCAGCCTTGGTTTTCCCTTCTTCCGAGAGGGTTATCGGCTCCCGCAGAGCTTGCACGCAGGTCTGACCCGGCAATAAACACCCTCATTTCCTAGCACGTCAGAGAAGTTCTGAGCCGTGATAATCTGATGTATCCAGATAGACATTATCAATTAAAATAAAACGATAAAGAAAGTCAATCCGGCACACTTTGCGAGTGGTGCCTGCCGTATAGCCAATGCTCACGTCCAGGTGATTACAGTGAAGCCCTGTCATGCGTCACCACGACCTGCGCTTCTCTGGAAGGCACCGTGAGCAGCTGGAGCCACAGGCAGCTGCCCGTGGTGACGGGGAGGGTGTGGGAAGGCGCCACGGCCATGACGGGACGTGAGCGTGTGCAGGTGACCCACACTTTGCTTCTGAAGTGAAGGAGAGAGGCTCAGAGGTGAGCCCAGGTGAGAGGTTGTACTAGCGGATACAAAAACAGAACTTGCTTAAGTCAGTCCAGGTGTGCACAACGATGCTATTTCTAGCTTCCATTCGATGGTAACAGTTGCCATGAGCCCATCTGCCTGAGCTGTGCATGGAGAAAGGCTCTTATGGTGCACACCCAGCCCAGACGGGGAGTGGCCCCCAGCCCGGACAGGACGTGTCCCCCAGCCCGGACGGGGAGTGTCCCCCAACCCGGACAGGACGTGTCCCCCAGCCCGGACGGGGAGTGTCCCCCAGCCCAGACAGGACGTGTCCCCCAGCCCAGACAGGGAGTGTCCCCCAGCCCAGACAGGGAATGTCCCCCAGCCCAGACGGGGAGTGTCCCCCAACCCGGACAGGACGTGTCCCCCAGCCCGGACGGGGAGTGTCCCCCAGCCCAGACAGGACGTGTCCCCCAGCCCAGACAGGGAGTGTCCCCCAGCCCGTCCAAAAGGCAGCCCCCCCCCCGAAGCCCCCTGCCACTCTGCAGGCATCTCTTAGCGCTTGGGGGTCCAGGGCTCCACAGCCGCCTGATGGACCCCCTTCTATTGTGTCTCACCTGGGGCTCGGGGGCTCCCACAGCAGTGTCAGGGAGGACCTCGCACAGGTCTGAACTTCAGGGGACACAGAGGAGGAAGAGAGAGAAACACAGCCTCGTACTAATGCAGCAGCTACCCGTTGAAACAGCTGAAAGGTTGCAATGAAACAACTGCCCCTTGTTTTGGATATATCGGAAAGTCAGGAAAGAGAGCCTGCTTCCGGCCTGCGTCTGTAGGAACAAAGTGTCAGACGCCAGCCGCCATCTTCCTGCCAAACACTCTCAGCCTCCCCGGCACTGGGACAGGTGTCCCTGCCAGTCACAATCATGCTCCTCTCCCCGATGTCTGCACGCGGGCTCCCTTTGGACTTTCCCAGAGGCTGAAGGAAGGACATAGGTTTGGGGTTTTGGTGTTTTCCCACCACAACCAGGTATCTGCTAGGCAAGGGCAGGGGTTCCGGCCCCTTCCATAGCAGGCTCTTCCCCGGGCAGCAGACACGGCAGTGCAGAGTTCCCGCTGGAGCTCCACGCGGAAGCGGAGTTGGAAGGCTGGCCCGGCCTCCTCGTTTAGGAGCAGCTTAGCTGACACAGCACAGTGCTGGATACAGAGCTTTCAATGGGACAGTGACAGCATTACCTATCACACTTGTTGCAGAGCTGTGAGAATTACCCTTCTGAAAAAGGTGTGCATATATTTGCTGTGACTTGAGAACGTGAGCTAACAGTCAGAAATAACTATTTGCACCTTTTTTACCAAGCAAGTGATACACAAATCATTGCACACACACCTATATACAGATATGTACATACTGTTCATGCCAGTGGGGTTGTAGGCCAAGGATAGAGAGAATTTGGCCAATGTTTCTCTGGGACAGCCACCCAGGTAAGAGGATTTCCTGAACATTCTTGGAATTCTGAAGTCTGCTGAAAATCCTGCAGCATGTAGCAAGGAAGTCTAGACCTCCCGAGATGCTCAGAGCTTGGCAGAGCTTGGCCTCGTATGTGTCTGCCAAGCTCAGAGGTGACCTTGTGCTTTGGAAAGTGCAGGAATGGGGTGAGTGCTAATCTAGCAATAATGTAAAATTAAGTCACCGGCTACAGAGAGGTGAGGTGTTAACGTGCAGAATTTATTTTCTTATTTGTACACATAATCCCAAACTTCTCTGCCTCCTTTGGCAAATTTGAGGGAGTTTATAGAAACTCTGTAGACTGCAGAAGGCGAGGGGATCGGGGGCCAGGGCAAGCGAGAGTAGACCGTGAATCTGCCCCCAGAGATTCGCAGCCGGGCGGCACAGACCCGGGGGCGGGTCCCTGCTCTCATGATCCGCCAACTTTGACTTGTGATGCTTTTCAGGAAGAAAGAAAGGTCCCCCCTCCAATACCAAAGAAGCCCCCCAAAGGGAAATTCCCCATTACCAGAGAAAAGTCCCTGGACCTGCCCGACAGACAGCGCCAGGAAGCCCGGCGACGGCTCATGGCCGCCAAGAGAGCCGCGTCCTTCCGCCAGAACTCGGCGAGCGAGCGTGCGGACAGCATCGAGATCTACATCCCCGAGGCGCAGACCCGGCTCTGAGCCCGGGAGACGGCGGCTCCCGCCCTTCCGTTTTCCTTTTTAACACGCCGACGACGCTTGTACAGTTTGTGCCTCCCAGGTGGTTCCTATCTCATCCCCTCCACCGAGCCCTCCCTGCTGTCGTGTCCCTTGTGCCACAGACCGGGGACACCATGGCTTTCCTCAGTGTCGTCTGCTGAGCTTGTGGCAAGAACGACTCTTTTTTTTTTTTTTTTTACCTGATGGTCTGACTTGCAGTCGGCTCTGATGAGCTCGGTGAAACCAACCTGCCCTCCTTATTCTCAGAGGACGGGGACCCAGCTTCCATTTTGTTATTTATACTTTTATAAACCGTGCGATACTTAGAGGTGAGAACAGCAAATAACTGTAATCGGGTGCATCTCACCGCTCCCTCGAGGCACCAGGCAACCCAGCGGAAGGTGCTACAGCCTTAGTGCAGGAAGGAAAGACCCATGCCCCTCTCGAGCCTCCCACTGCTCTCCTGTCCCGGCCACCCACCTGCCACGCCTGTCCCCGTCCTCCTTGTCACAAGCAGAGAACCGTAGGCTCCTTGCATCGAGCGTATGGTGACGAAAGTGATCTCTCCAGCCTCACCAAACGCCGTACCCTGTGGTTCCCCGAAAACCCAGGGGATTCCAAGTCTGAACCCACTAAAACACCCAGCATAGCATCCGAACACTCGAAAATAAGCCAAACGTCCCCACAAGGAAGTTATGCGTGAAGAGAGATCTTAAGGCCTTAAGAAAGGCTGGGAGTATAAAGAGAAAAACATCATCCTTATGTCTGTGAAACAGTTACTGTATTTTTTTTAGTTCTTTGTAAGGTACAGTATTATACCCAGTGTTTTCTTTAAGTTTCACCATCTATGCTACATGTGATTTTTTTACACATGTATATGTTTATATCCTCAAATTGCTCTATCAGTTGACTGTCCAGGGCATCCTTGAAAAAAAAGAAAAAGTTTGCTTGTTTCAAATGATAGTTGTGATGTTGTACGAAGTTTAAGAACTATGGATGTGAGTGGTAAGTGTATCTCAGTTGAGACGGTGAAGAAGAAATGCAGTTTACACTTGTATTTTTCCAGGATTCTCTGTCCTGTGCAGTATTGCTGAAGTCAAGAGCCTATGTCTTGCCTGTATTAGATGCAAAAGGAAAAAGAGGTCACATATTGTGACTTCTAGCCGTGGAATTTAAAAAAAAAAAGTGATTAGTGTTCATGACTCTGACTGGCACCCAAGAAAACAGGAGCGACTCTAGTGAGCAGGCTTTCCACGTGTGTGATTCAGTCTGGACACGCCGATCGTGGTTCCAACGCCACGTCCGCGTCTCGATGCAGACGCATCTTCGAAGGAAAAGCCCGGCGGATTTTCCTGGCGGTCTCCATGTCGGCGTCCTCACTGCCGCCCGAGGCCCAAGCAGGATTGCGACTGGAGACAGATATTCCACCAGACACCAGGTCTTCCCTCCCACGGCTCTGAGGAACGCCAGGCGCGCAGCGTGGGCAGAGCCGCCCGACGGCCGTGTAGCACTTAGTTTTCTCCCCCATCCGCACTTTAGAGCGCACCTGCTCCCCGTGCAGCCCAGACGTTATTGCGAGTTGAGTGAGGCGGCTCCACAGCCGGGCGTCCATGAGACCACGATCCTCCCTCCTCCTCTCATTCCACGCCCCGCTGAGCGAGCACGGGGTTCACGGGGCAGGGTTGATATCAAAGCATGTTTAGCTTCAAAGTTTTACTTTTTTAAAGCCAAGTAGTTAAGAATTCCCTGTAAAAACAAAAACCCTGTAAATTGAGCCTCATATCTGGTATATATTTTACCAAACAGCCTTAAAATATATTTGGAAGCAAAAATCAGTATGAATGTATATCCTTGAAAAATGCAAAAAAAAAAAAAGAAAAAAAAGATCCCTGAAATATTCTTCTATAAATGAATCCTACTTTCCCCAGAGTGTTCAAAGCATTTTTCTACCTAAATAAATATCTAAATCCTGAGCAGTGTACAATAATGATGCTTCTTCCTATATTCGTTCTACTACGTTAAAGGCAAATGTATCAGCAAGTATTGGTGTTTTAGACTTTAGAAAGGATGTGTTGTTTAAGATGAACTGCTGTTTAGCTCTCAGCACAGACAAGCAAAGTCAGTGCGCACTCCGAGTTAGAGGAAATTCGAAATGTATCCATGCACGCTGCCCACTCACACTGAGGCCAGCTCATGGGCTTAATCCATTTCCCTGGAACTTACACAAAACACATAAAAGCAAATTGCGAAATTAGACAGTAATTATTTGTCTCTGCTCCGAGATTCTAAGATGCCGACTTGAACGCAAATATTCACCGGATCTGGACTAATTTGTTATGTTTCGTATACTCCTGTTTACCTTACCATCCCCAAAAGTCTTGGCCTAAACCATCCCTCCGAGAGCAAATTCGCCTCCGCCAAATTGTAGGGGTCGCCGAGGTGGGGACAGTACAGGCCCCCAAGTGGCCCCCCACCTTCCAAAGAAGACTGTTTCGTGGTAGAACAGATGCCTGCTGCTAGGTCTGATGGACTGTCACCTGTTTACATCACGTAATCAAGTGCAATATACTCAGTTCTTACACAGGTGACATCTGATCATGAGACACAAAAGATAAGCCATGTTTGTGTATTTGTACATGTAAAGAAAAATAAAACTGTTCATGATATTTGTGTTCTCCACCCAAGCTAGCTGCTTCCAGCTGCTCCCAGCAGATGCGTAGTATAGAAAGCTCTCATGTGGTCATTTCATCATATCTAGAATATCATTTTAATAAAACATTATGCATCAATTTGAGAACCTGATTAAAAATAATAACACAACCCTCCAGGGACATCCTCGAGAAAGAAAGTGTGAGGCTGCCCATAACCACACTCCTGTGTTCCCTAAAGGTGCCTCCGATGACCAGTGGAGCCAGATACCCCTGTAGAACTCACTTGCCTCCCAGCAACAAGTGGATAGAGCGACACCGAAGGCTTTAGTTCACACGATGGAACACAGGTATAACAAACAGGATCCCAGAGTCCAGCCCAGGGAAGGAGAATGCCCTCACTAATGACCGCGCTTTCAACGTAGCTCATCTCGTACATCTTCACGTTGTCATTGTCGTGTTTGCAGTAAAAGTCGTTGTAACCAGTGACAATTTTTATCACATTTTTCTCGGCAACCCTATATCACCATCCTAGAACGGTGTATAACAAATTGAACTGTCAACGGTACCAAAAAACTGCATTTCACCTAAAAGGAAATGTTGATGTTTTCAAATTCAAATCAATCCTAAAGACTTCAAGCAAAAAGGAAAAAAATACAAATTACATTGAAAGTTGTCTCTTTAAAAAAAAAAGCCACAGAAATCAGTGACCTACAACATAAGAGTCAGTCTCCCCTGCCGGCTCTCGTGAAAGTGGCCAAACCTGAGATGAGACGGGACAGAGCTGCGGGGGTTGTGGGCGCACGGGGCTGGGCCATCTCCTGGGGGCATGTCCTGTCTGCCCCGTCGGGACTTTGCCTTTCCAGACCCACAGGAGGTAGCCGCTGTGTCCCCCCTTTCAATTAAAAGACCCTGAATCTGTTCCTTCCCTCATCTCTGCTGTTCCGGTAGGGGGCACGGCCACCCCACGCCAGGACGGAGTATCTTGGGACAGCAAAGTCACACGGTGGACGTGTGGTCGGAGTGCTGCAGGGGCTCGGGGACGGCTCTCTGGTTTGGGCCAAACCTTTTGGTGGCGAGCGGGGATGGGGCAGGTGGATCTTTCTCTATTTGGGTCCAATTCAAACGCGACCTCCTGTGGCCCTGAGGATTTAGAGCCCAGGGACCACCTGAGGGACACAGCGAGTGTCTGCCTTGCTCAGAATCCCGACCGGTGCCCCAGAGCATTCGGCCGGATAGAGGGTCCCATGTGCCGTGTCTGAACCAGCCCAGGCTGACTTAGGCCAGCGGGACGGCCATCATTTGTGACATTGGAGACCTCCATGCACCTGGGAGGGAGAGGTAGCAGGGAACAGGTGTGAGCGTGTGTGCCGGTGCGAGGGTAAAAGCATCGCCCCAAAACAGTGCCTAGACACTGCCCTCAGTTCACACTCGTCCTGTCAGTGAGCGTAGAAACAAGTTCCTCCCAAATGGGCCTAAATAACTACATTCTGTATACTCATGTGTGTTCATCTCCCAGCCATCTATTTCTCCAGACGTGAACTTCATTTTTTTATTTTTTTACTACAAATTTAACGTGCTAGTTTAAGACAGTGGTTTTAAACTCTCCTCCCTGGGAACCCTCTAAGTATTTTCTTGTTTCCATCTGGATGTTTGTTGATACTCCTTTGTAGGCGTGTGTTGAACACAGGGTTCAAACACTTGGAAATAAAATCAAAGACTGCACGCTTGAGAGAGAAAGCGCACAGCCGGTTTCTGATCCGTAAGCATGGCTAATGACATGGGCTGGGGCAGTGGCACTTGCTGCATCCATCACCCTGGACACGCCCCCATGGCAAAACTCTCCACGTCAGGTCCCACCAGGTCCCTGGGCCTGGCCGACACCAGGTGCGTCTTGTCTCTGTCAAGTTGTGAGCAGTGAGCAGAGCTCGAGGGACAGGCTACATGCCCACCAGCACAGGGGGGGCTACAAAGCACTTTAGAAACGAGCGATCAGTTGCCAGAAATCTCCAGGTAGGTAGGCAAAG
Organism: Mirza zaza; assembly: GCA_008750895.1. Taxonomy (NCBI): domain Eukaryota; kingdom Metazoa; phylum Chordata; class Mammalia; order Primates; family Cheirogaleidae; genus Mirza; species Mirza zaza. The sequence continues at coordinate 28,928 of VSMD01068646.1, read as the reverse complement.
CACCTGGTGTCTATTCCTCCATCAGCCAGCGACGCCGCTCAGCTTCCCGCCCCAGTTTCTTCCTCTGTCAAGGGGCTTGCAGCTCCTGTCTCTGTCGTTCTCGCACACGCAGCGTGAGGACTGACGACACATCAGCTCTGAGGTACTCGGAGCCCCAGGGCACGGGTGTTGCGGTGTGAGTCACTCTTCGGGACCACATGCCCCGGTCCAACCCGGAAGGCAGGTGCTGAGAGCGTGATGGTCATAGGTGCACACGGAGGCCAGGACGGCCCCAGGCCAGGGCAGGGGCTTTCCTCGGAAAGGTCTGGAGGCAGAGAAGTCACTGCGAGGGGCATTCTCCTTCCCTCTGGCTTTGATTTCGGGTGTTTCTAGATAGTTCCAAAAGCAAGAACCGAGCACCCACCAGAATTAGGCCATGTTTTCACCATGACTTCAGCTCAGCTGCCTCTTAGATGAAATGAAGAGCTATTAAACTAAACATTAAAGTGATGAAGAAAAGAAATGATAATTTGGAAGCAGAAAACCAAGCACTTGGCGGGAATCCCAAGTGTGAAATCAGACTGGGCTGTTGGCGGTTCGCAGAGCCCGGAGTCCAATCCAGGTCTCCGCGCAGTCTCCCTGTCGCACTTCAGGGAAGCAGGATGCTCCGAGAAATGACCACCTTCCGTCCTCGCCACACTGACAAATGCCCGTGATTTTATGAATTGCTGTCCTAACCCCGGCGTTTTTATCAAGCGTTAAATTATTTCCAGTGTCAATCTGAACACTTGACAGATGACCGTCTTTGCAGAGGAAACATTAGTCACCTAGTGTGAAACTACTTTTTAAAAGATTTTGTATATACAACAAGCCAAGGTAACGCAGGGTTACCTCCCACTTTCTTAGATTTTGTGTGACTCTTTTCATTGGTGCTTATTCCGACCCGAAACACGGGGCGTCCGAGCCTTCCCAGCGCTGCAGGGCAGAGGAGAGGCAATGACGAAGGAGAGGCCCACCCAGGTCCCTCGCGCGCATTACGTGCAAACGCGTCTCTTTCCAGTAGACCCTGGTCTCCGCAGGGAGTGTGTCGGCGCGGAAGCCACTCACCCTGCTCTGACTTGCCCGTCACTCCGCCCCCAGCACCCCGTCACGGTCACTCCACTCTCAAAGGGCTCCGCACGAATGTCTCCCCACCCCACTTGCTAGCTGGTTTGCTGAATTTGAACATGTCCTCTCTCACAAGCAGTCAGACCCAGGCGGCGTCTGAACCCATTTCTCAAACATGAGCCACTTCGCTCGCGGGTCCTCCTTGCAGAGAGACTTCTTATCCCCGCCCTCTCCACCCCGCATACCAGATGCCCAGGTGTGGCCTAAGGAATAAATTAAATGCCTCCTATAGAAATGCAAGAAATGTTAGAACCAGAAAACTAGCTGTTTAAAGTTGTTTTTTTAAAAAAAAGTATATAAATACATATATAAATAAATATACATATGAAATCATATCAGCCAAGAGGATGAACAGAGTGCCAAATATTCAACGTCTGTATAAAGTCACACTTTGCTGGGATTAAACTATTTTGTGTGATTCTCTTTCTCATGCTTTTACGGTTCTTTTGATCAATCCCACTCAGCCGCATGCAGGATACCTGATCTGAATGTACCATGGGCCATTCACCTCCACCACAGTTTCTTACTTCTTGTTAATAACTTCTTATCAGAATGTTGATCGGTACATGAAGGCATTTAAGGACTGCTTTAGTTGAGTTCTTTTTTTCCATGACTCTTTTTTTTTTCCACTCTCCGCTGATTGTAAGAAAACTGTACCCACCTCCACCCCACGACTTTCTATGCTAATGCCGCCTCCGTTTGATTTCCGTGTTGCCCATGTTCACCTCCTGTAAGTAGTTCTACAATTAAATTTTTTGAGAAAATTAATGTTTACTTTTTTATTGGAGTGAATTCTCATGTTATTTTAAACTCAGAAAAAATTATATTGACCAAAGAGTATTACCCAAGAAAAAAAATTTACACTCTTCCTCCATTATATATTTCATTGTTGAAATATCCTCGATTTCTTTATATTTTAAGAAGAAATGGACATTTATTAAGGCTACAGATTTAATATGTATGCAAAAATGGCATAGATTAAAATGAGTTTAAAATTAATAAATCCTACAGCATTTAGTCCGTGGTTGTATTACGCTCTTTGGGTCCCAGTGAACAGAGACACATGCTAGCCGGTGGTGAAGACTGCGCACACCCGGGCTCCGGGCGCTGCTGTCTTGGGGCGCAGCTCCCCCGAGGAGAGGGGCCCCCATCACCTCTGAGTCGCTGGTTGCCCAGCAGCCCGGCGTGTCCCCAGAGGTGGACGCCAGGTGGCCACAGCTCTGGCAAAGCAGTTGTCCCCTCCCTTCCTTCTGCCTGACCAGTGGTGCCTGCTGCTGATGTTCTGGCCACCTCAGGTGAGAACTTCCACCGCCTTCTTTCCCTGTCCCTGGCATTTGTGCTGCACCTGCCAGCTCCCTGTCCGGGTGCCACTCTCTGTCCCCCAGGGCAGTGAGGACAGAGCTCCTGTGGACGACCATCCCACTCACACACAGCAGCACCTCCTCCAAGGGGCATCGCAGACAGCCTTTCATGCATTGTTTTCATGCCATTTCCTTCCTTAACCTGCTCTGGCCTCCGTGGAATTTGAGGGAGGGGAGCGGCAAGGTGAAGAACCAAGTCTCTTGCCAGTATCAGGACAGGTAAGACACTTGCTCACTTCCCAGTGGGTTGAGAATTCCTATTGCAGTGCACGAACGCTAGAGGGCAGCACTGACCAGGACACAAGCCCAGACTCACGTTCTTGTGTTTAACTCACAATTGTGATTTATAGGAAATTGAATTCAGAACACAAACCTAATAAATATTTTAGTCTTTCACATACCATACTTCATTTAATAACACCCTTGTAACTAGCAAAAAGAAAGCTCTATTTTTCTTTCTTAATCCTGAATCTTAAAAGTTTTAATTTACTTGAAATTCATTTGAAACGTTGTACATATTGTTACATGGGATTAACATTATTTTCCCAGAAGTCAGTGAAAGTGCAAAGAAAGTACTATGTATGCTGTTCATTTTAAATTATGACAAGATAACTTTTGATTTATAGAAGCTTGCAAGTAAAAACTAAGAAGCACATAGAATGAGAACTTCTGGTTTCTTCTCCAGCATGCAAATCACCACTCGGTTCTCACAACAAGAAAAAAGATGAACAAACTGAAAATCGACAGTTCTTTTCAGGTCCAGCAGACAGCTGGTGTTCACAGGCAGCCAGCTGCCCCCAGTCGGAGAGACAGGCAGGTGGATGCAGAGAGTCACGACAGCCAGGAACAGAGACCCGTGCAGGAGCCAGGTCTGGGGTAGGAAAACCCAGCTGAAATCTACACATTTGGATCCCCAGTGTGGACAAACCTGAGTGATTCAAAACTCAGCAGGCCCTACACTTGTTTTACCTGCAGAGCCCTGCCAGGTTCTCAGGTGTAGATCAGAGGAACAGACCTTGTGTTCCCAGCAGGGGAGGGGAAAGGAGCCATTTCCAAATGTGCTCAGAGGCATCCAGTTCTTTGCAAAGGCCCCACCTCACGGGAACTGTTCTTCCAGAGCCTGACAGACCTGGGCTCCCCAATCTGACCACGGGGGCAGGGGAGGCCAGAGGCCAGGCCCCTGGAGCAATCCCATCCCAACCAGGGCAGGGAAGGGCCCGAGCAGCTCAGGAACAGGCTACGACTGCAGAAGGCGAGAGGGAGGGAACAGAAAAGAAAGAGAGAACAAGGGGCACAAATAGAACCCACACTGCACACGGTGTCTGTTCGCCTCGCTGTGTCCGGCTATAGCGGTCGCTCTGGCTATGACGGTCTAGACACACCAATTAAACACAGAGGCTATCAGAGTGGATAAGAAAGAAACCAAGGCCCAACCACATGTTGCTACTAGAAAAACACTTTAAAGACACGTCAAAATTAAAGGCACGCTTGAAGCTCTGACTCGAGGTGGGGTGGGGCAAAGGCAATATACATAACCTTAACATCTGTACCTCCATAATATGCCGAAAAAAAGTATTGGGTACATTAGGAACTTAGCCTAAGATGTTAATCTAAAATTTTGGATATTTAATGATTTGTTCTAAATATATTTCATGTATTATACATACTTATATAAATAAATATACATAATCTATGCTGAAAAAAAATTAAAGGTATGGAGTAGGATATACTGTGCAAATACTAGTCCACAAAAAGCTAGCAGCTATATTAATTTCAAAGAAAGCAAACTTCAGAGCAAAGAATATTATCAGGGATAAAGAGGGATTACACAATGATAAAAGGGTGAATTTTCCAGGAAGGCATAATAATCTTTATCACGTATGTGCCTAACAAAAAACGTGTCAAAATAAGTGATGCAAAAACTGATAAAACTTCAAAGAAAAATAGATAATTTCACTATTATAGTTGGGGACTTCAGCGCCCTCTACAGGTGACTGACAGGTCCAGCAGGCAGAAAATCAGTAGGGACATAGTACCATCAATCAAATGGGTAGAATGGACATCTATAGACGACTTCATCCAACAACACCAGATTATACATTCTTCTCAAACTCACAGGAAACTCTCACCAAGATAGACCACATTTTGGGCCATAAAAGACAACCTAACAAATTTAAAAGAACAAAATCATACAAGGTATGCACTCAGTTCCACAACGTAGTTCAACTAGAGATCAATAACAGAAAGATAACTGGAAAATCCCCAAATACTTAGAGATTAAACAATACACTTCTAAATAACACATGGACCTAAGAAGAACTCTCCAGAGAAATTTTAAAATATTTAAACTAAATGAAAAGTAAAGCATAACTAACATGAATTTGTGAGATGCAGCAAAAGCAGTACTTAGGGGAAATTCATAGCATTGACTGCATGTACTAGAAAAGAAGAATGATCTAAAATCAATAATCTAAGTTTCTACCTTTGGAGGCAGTTTAATCCAAAGTAGACACAGGAACAGAAACAATAAAAATTATAGCAGAACTCAGTGAAATTGAAAATATAAAATAAATACAGAAAATTAATGAAACCAAAAGCTATGTCTTTGAAAAGATCAATAAAGTTGATAAACCTCTAGCCAAGCTCAGTAAGAAAAAAATGGAGAAGACACAAATTACTAGTATTATAAATGAAAGGTCATTACCACAGATCATATGAACATTAAAAGGATATTAATAATAAAGGAAAATTATAAACAACTACATAGGCACAAATTAGATAATTTAGATGAAATGGAAGAATTCCTTGAAATATACAATCCAGCAAAACTCACATAAGGAGAAATACATAATCTGAATATGCCTATATCTATTAAAGAAATTGAATCAATAACAACTTTCCGAAGTAAAAAGCACCAGGCTCAGATGGGTTTACTGGTGAATTCTGCCAAACATTTACAGAAGAAATTATACCAATTCTCTGTAATCTCTTTTAGAAAATAAAAGCAGACATAATACTACCTAAATCATTCTGAGGCTGATATTTTCCTAGTACCAAAGCCAAACAAAACAATACAAGAAAGGAAAACTGTGGATCAGTATCTCTTATTAACCTATTAATAGATGCAAAATCCTCAAAAAAAACTTAACAAATGAAATACAACAACAGGTAAAAAGAATTGTATACCACAACAAGGTGGGATTTATCCCAGGTATGCAAGGCTGTTTTAACATCTGAAAATTAGTTAATGTAATCATCACATCGGCAGGCTAAAGAGTCATATATGATGATATCAGTAGATGCAGAAAAAGTATTTGACAGAATCTAATACCCATTTATGGTGAAAAAAAAAAAAGGTCTCAGAAAACTAGGAATAGAAGGGAACTTTCTCAACTTGACACCAAGTTGATAGCCTGGTAGTCTTACCTGTAGAATATCAATCCATGTATTAATATCATTCAAATATGTATTACGTTCATGAGTCATCCTGTCATTAAACACAGATGTGATTCCAGGACTTTTAAATCAAGCAACTCTGATGCACCTGACCAGGCCTACACTACAGAAAGTGCTCAGAAATTTCTAATTGAACTTCCCATTCAATCTAGCAATTGTGCTCCTTGGTACCTACCCAATGAGGTTGAAAACTATGTCCACACAGAACGCCATGTGTAGATGTTTATGGCTGCTTTATTCATAACTACAAAAGGAACCACAACGCCCTTCAGTAGGCGCAGGGATGAACAGCCGTGTGTATCCAGGCAAGGGAATAGCATTCAGCAATTATAAAAAATGAGCTCTCAAGCCATGGAAAGACATGGAAGAAACTTAAATGCACATCACTAAGCGAAAGAAGCCAATCTTAAAAAGTTACCTACTGTGCGATGCAAACTATATGACATGCTGGGGAACAGAAAACTATGGAGACAGTGAAAACATCAGTGGCTGTCGGAGGTTGTTGGGGGACAGGGATGGACAGGTGGAGCACAGAGGAGGTTCAAGGCAGTGAAACTGCTCTGTTATATTAGCATAATAATAATACTACAGCGGTGGACACATGTCAGTATACAGGTGCCCAAACCCACAGAATATGCAGCACCAGGAATGGATCCTAATGAAAGCTAAGAACTTTAGTCAATAATAAGCTACACATATATTGGTTCATCAATTGTAAGCTTAACGCACCACAGCAACGCAAGATTCTGGCGGCAGGGGAAACTGAGGTCGGGCGAGGGGGTAAATGGAAACTCTACATTCTGCTCAATTTTTCTGCAAACTTAAGAACAGTCTACCAATTAAAAACAGCAACAAAACAAAGGCAAGATTTAAAAATGTTAGATGAAGCAATTAGAAGGTTTTCAGCCTGTTTTCTGTTATTTGAGATTTTAAATGAGTTGACTTTTGAAAATTAGAACGTTGGAAAGATTTCTGCCCTTGTTTTTGTTTAGTTTCTGTATTGTGAGCTCCTACGTTAGCATCCCTCAGTATGTTCTGAGGATTGTTACTTGCGTCTTAATTAAGGTAAAAAGCAACACACAGATGCCGGGTTGGGAAGGAGGAAAAGACTTCAGAAAGCACAAATTCAAGTTTTAGCTTCCAGCCAATGACACCACCTTGAATTCTTGGGAGGGCTCTGTACGATCTTTATTGCACTTTAAAATCGGCTAAATGGATTTTTCCGTAACAATTAGAGTCCAGTGCAGATGGAAATTCCATTTCCAAATGATCTCATTAACTGCTATCCTCTGTAGCAATTCAGAATGTGAAAAATTCTATTTTATGCCAACAGCGCATTTTGCATAGCCGAGATCCGGTCAAGACCAGGACTGTGTTCAAAACGCATGTCCCTTTGCACAAGTCCCCATGCTCTTCCCTTTCGCCCACCCTGCTATGGTGGCCCTTTCCTCAGTTTCCCTCCTCTGTAACAGACACTCTGGCTGTGGAAAAGCCCTGTGGGAGAACACCCCGTGTCCCTACCCGAGGAGCTCCCTCCCCTGCATGGTGGGACCCACCGCAGAGGACGGGCTCTGGGTACAGAGACGCAGCTGCCCCAGGTGGGCAGCTGGTGTCCACTCCTCGCCCTCTGTTGTCTTCCCACCAGGCCAATTGCACTGTCCCCCAGGGTCCTGTCTTCTTGTGCTCACAGAGCATCGGTGTTTATTGGGTTTATCCACATGAGTTTATCCATGTCATTGCCAATAGACTGTCCCCAAACTCCACATCCCCAAATGGTGATCACAACATTTCAGTGACTCATCACGTTCACAGGACACTCAACGTCCAAACCCACCCCCCCACACCCACCTGTGCCTGACGTCCCCGCCATGACAAGCTGCGAGCTCTGGCCCCGTCGGTGCCAGCTGCCCCCTTCTCCCGACTGACAGGCCCCCCTGCCCTGGGCCTGCAGCTGCCGCCGACACCCCTCCCCCGCCCAGGGACGCCCGGTCCCTGCAACGTGGATACATCAGCATCTTCTGCCCAAGCTAGCGTTGGTCACAATTCGTCACACGAAGCAGAATGCATTTGTTAACTGGTTTGCTATCAAATTGTGAGCCTTTTGGGAGCAGAGAATTATTTTATTTCTCATTCTATCTCCGGCTCCCAATAAAGTGTGTGACACTGAGCACATACCCCGTGTTCTTCCGCACATTTGCAGTGATGAGGTGAGTGAACAGACCCAACTCCCTGTGGATCTTTCAGTCATTCATGGATTCAACAAATATTTACGGAATAATATTTACACACTGGGAGCTCCACCGGAAACACTGCAGTTTTTAAAAAAATCATGAATCCCGAACCTACGTCGAACCACCATGTAGAATATTTGCTTTGTAAATAATCTGGGAAGTGTCACAGATTTTCTCTGACTTTAGTTGCAAGTAAGTTAGCCTGCTCCTGTTTCACGGATGCTGGTAGAAGACTCACAGCCTGCGGATCAGAGACAAAAGGTTTACTGCTCACCGCATAGGAAACACCACCTCGTCAGGATGTTTCAGGGTCCCTATGCCGCACGTTCCATCAGGGGAATGTCGTGCAGCCTGGACGGTGGCTCCCCATGCTCCGATCCTGTCCCAGTCGAGGACACCAAGCACAGGGACCCCTGTTCTACAGCAAACAGGCAGGAGGTTGCATTCCATCCCCAAGGGAAGCACCACCTCAGCCCTCACCTGGGGCTTGCCTCACTGCACACATGGCCCGGGAGGTCATATTCAGGCATCTGGACACACCTGGGAAAGGAACCTGGGAGTGGAAAAGGTCCTAGGACTGTCTCTCCCAACATCAATAAAGTTTGTTCTGAAACTGCCAAGATAACTAGCTCCACGCTGAGTGGGAAATCCCAGTGACAGTTTCTGACCCTCACCTGGCGTGGCCCCTTTCTGTCTCAAACCCCAGTCCACCCCCTGGTTCCAAACCCCCTTCCTGCCCCAGCTCTGCCAGCACCTGCTGCCCTGAGCTGCCGCCCTGTGACCTGGAGCTTATTTTAATGGTGTCAAGGAAAAAAGGTGTTTGCATAGAATATTCCAAGGAAACCAGACTTCCAGAGGCTTTTTCATCCCTAACCTGGTCCATCAGTTTCCCCGTGACATCTCCCCAGGCCATCTCTATTCCGAACATGACTAATTGAAGCTTCCAGAGGCCAGATAGGGAATTGGCTTCTGAGCCTCACGATTCTGCCCACATATCCGACGCTAAAGTGCCATCTGCTTTCACCTAACAACCGTGAAGAAACTGTGTCGGGTTCTCTGCGTGAGTTAAGTGACAACCAGCAAATCTGTCTTACGGATTCTTGTGTTAAGAGGGAGCTATGAATGGCTAACAGACTTTAGAAACACACATGTTTCTAAAGTAAAAAATACTTTATCATTGCCTAAGGATATTTTTGGCTTCAGGCAAATGAAATGAGATTCAAGAGACTAGACGCCCCCTGACGCTGTTGCAGCATCCGGGACTTTATGCCAGAGGGCGGCGTGCAAACGCCAGATGCCGGAGCTCGCCCTCCCCGCCGCCCGCCCTGCTCGGCACTGAGTCCCTCGGCTGTAAGGCCCACAGTTAAACCCTGATTTTTACGTTTGAATCACACGACCTCAGTGTTGTTTTTATGTGTGGATTTTTGTTCCAGGATGTTGAGTAGACAGGATCGGCAAAACAGTGCTGTGTGTTCGGAGCAGCGGGATACAAGCTGCAACAAAGTCACTGCTGCCGGCAGGACAGGAGATGGTTATGTCCTGTAGCTCGTCATTCCGTGGAGCCGTGGGCCATGACTCGGAAAGTCAGCTGCGTGTGGGATTAATAAGAAAATTAAGGTGATACACTGAGTAGGAAGTGACTGAAAGCTTTTGATCTTAATCCTTAGTCAAAATCAACCAGCAGCTGTTGCCCCTTCCCAGCTGCTGCTTGCGTGCGGAGGGGACGGCGGACACATCTCTGCACAGAGTGTCCACTCCGTCTCCTGGCAAACCAGGCAGGGAGAGGTAAGAGGCTCCCCGGGAGACAAGGAGGTAATAAAAGTACTGTGTATATTTTTTTATGCATGGTGTCTCCCTCTGTCACCCAGGGTAGCTCATGGCAGCCTCAAACTCCTGGACTTGACGATCCTCCTGCCTCAGCCTCCAGAGTAAATGGAATCCGGGTGTGCACCACCATGCCCAGCTAATTTTTTGCTTTTTGTAGAGATGGGGTCTTACTATGTTTCTCAGGCTGGTCTTGAACTCCTGGCCTCAAATGATCCTCCTAACTCGACCTCCCACAGTGAGGGATTCCAGGAGGGAGCCACTGTGCCCGGCCTGTTTCACAGGTTTTATTAGGTTAAAGATGCATGGCTTTAATTTCTAGAGTAATCACTAAGTAAATAGCAAAGGAATAACCAACTCACGAGCCAGGAGAGGAAGATAAAATAATTTAAAAGGAAGCAATCCAAAGCAAGAAGGGGACAAATAGAAATGAAAAATCAGGTTGTCATTTAAGTCCAGACATATCAGTTATTTCTCCCACAGCAATGTGAGGAGTCCCGTGTCTCACACCCTGGCCAGCACATACTCGTGTTAGTCTTGTCATTTTAGACGTGCTGGGGGGGGGTCTGTGATCTTACTCTGGAAAGCTCTTTGGTGGCATTCACTGTAAGGAAACTTACACATCACCTGTGTTCGCCAAAAAACGTACAGGAACGTTCACTACAGCACCACTGATGACTGAGGACACCCGGAATGCAACCCACGTGTCCGTCCACAGCTGAGCAAATAAACAGACTTGGCATGGCTTACGGCGGAGCACTGGGGAGCAAGCGAGTCGCACGCAAAGCCACAGAGCCCTGCTCACACACGCGGCGGCGCGGAGTCTGTGCTGCAGGGCTCCACGGCGACGTCCTTTAGAGACAGTGAGAACTGCCGTCTGGTCTGCGAGGCCGGGAGGGGCCCGGAGTGGGTTTGTAGAGGTGGGGCCAGAGATGTTGCGTGTTTTGGTTTTTGTACTTGGATGCCAGTTACAGGAATGTATTCCTCTATTAAGATCCATCAAGCTGTACACTTGCATTTTGTGTGATTTTTGGTATAAATATTACACTTCAATTTTTTTTTTTTTTTTTGAGACAGAGTCTCACTCTGTTGCCCAGGTTAGAGTGCCGTAGCGTCAGCCTCGCTCACAGCAACCTCAGACTCCTGGACTTAAGCGATCCTCCTGCCTCAGCCTCCCGAGTAGCTGGGACTACAGGCATGGGCCACCATGCCCGGCTAATTTTTTTTTCTATATTTAGTTGTTTGGCTAATTTATTTCTATTTATAGTAGAGATGGGGTCTCGCTCTTGTTCAGGCTGGTTTCAAACTCCTGAGCTCAAGCGATCCTCCTGCCTCGGCCTCCTAGAGTGCTAGGATTACAAGAAGAGCCACCGCGCCGGGCCTACACTTCAATTTTTAAAGTGTTGTGTTGTTGCCGAGATGGAACGGCCATGTCATTAACCATTCAGGAACAACCTGGACTTGTTCCTAGCTGGAGTACTTAACACAAGCACCTTGAAATGAACACAAACTAAGTCTCTCAAGGACTCTACATGTGAACTGTCTGTAAGGGGCCCCTCCTTGCCCCACTGGAGAGGAGGTGGTGGGCAGGATGTGGACACACCCACCCAGGTATGGTGGCGTTTTGTAAGTACAATCTTTTGTACATAATTTGGTAGAAGATACACCAAGATTAATTTTATAAAGGACATGAGTAAACAATTATTTCAAAAACATGTAAAATGTGTCTGTCACAATAAAATAAACACTACGAAATTAAATAAGTAGGAAAATATATTTCAGAAAAAGTTACATTGAAAACTCCACTCAAACGAGTCTGGGAAACGCTCTCCTATATTATGTCAGAACAGACAGGACCACAGCTTGCCGAATGAAAAACCAGGAAGCTTCACCTCGGCACAATCAAATCTGTGCAAGAAAAATAAATTATCTTTTTTTTTTTTTTTTTTTTTTTGAGACAGAGTCTCACTTTATTGCCCAGGCTAGAGTGAGTGCCGTGGCGTCAGCCTAGCTCACAGCAACCTCAAACTCCTGGGCTCAAGCAATCCTGCTGCCTCAGCCTCCCAATAAATTATCTTCAATAACTGATCAGTTACTGAGGTTCAGGGCATCAGATCAAGTCAGTACTCTCTTACAGTCTTATAAAATAGGCAGAAACTGAGACCTCTTGCTTCTGAATTTAAAGGAGACATTTTTAAATTTATATTTCTTATGATTTATACCCAATCTGCTTCCAATGTGCTCATGTTAGCTCAACAGAAAAGTGATGAAGGCCGTAACCTCGGAGCCAGGGACCCAGGGCTCCCACTCTGGGCTGTGTGGCACAGGCCTGTCCTTCAGAGTCTCTGTGCCTCAGTCCCATGGAATATCTGGGCAATCCCAGTCTCCTAAGGCTGCTAAGGGCATTTACACTGTGCCAAGAGTAGTGCCAGATACATAGTAAGTGCGATATGTGTTTGTTAAATTAACGTCAAAATGCAACTTTCTAAAGAAAATAAGTTCACGCAATGGACATCAGAACACACAAGCTAACAATAATAAATATACTTTATCCTAAAATTTAACTTTGAGCTTCCCGAGATCAAGACGAAGAAAGACACATGAAATATGTGTCTTGTTATGACATTTTTTCTTCTGCCAGAGACATTAAGCAAACAATGAATAATATCTTTTATGACATTTCACACCAATGGAGGCATGATTTGCAAGGATGGCAGGTTTTCTATTTTATTTGCCATATAAAGTGCTTCAATACCATCATTTATTGTAGAAAAAGTAAAAATGAAGAAAACTACCAAGATTAATATAATAATCACCCAGGCATTACTGCTACTTAAATTATCTATTTTTATTCATGAAAATAATACTCCTCATAGTGGGAAAATGAGCAAGGCAAAACAACATAAAAGGAAAACAAATGGCCAATGAAAAGAAAATGTCTTAGCCTTATAATGAAAACTGGAAATTCAAATAGCAATAGATTGCTCTTCTCATCCAATAGCCAACTTTTTAAATAATGACAAGGATTCAGAAAAATAAGTATTCTCATAAATTCCTGGCAGGAACTGAGTTGATATAATCTTCGATATATATTTTGGAAATATATTTTAAAAGATTATCTATATTCAATTGCTCTTTCTAGAAATTCCATCTCTAGGAATTTATTTTAAGGAAAAACATAGATTCACAGAAAATCCATTATAAATTAAAAAATGAGAAATATTCCAAATACCAAATGATAATAAGTGAGATATGAAGCCATTAATAATCAGGTTTGAGAATATTTTTCTGAGAAAATACAATAAGTGAACAAAGGCAGTTTGAAAACACTTTGTACCCAATGAGTTGAATCAACTCATGAAATTTGCATATTCTGTACACACATTAGAAAGAAATAAAGCTATAGAAAGATATAAGAAAACATTAAAAAATCATTGCAAGTTGGCAGAAAGATGGGTATTTTTTCTTCTTTATTTTTAAAAAATGTGTATTTTGAAAACTCATTATAAATATATATTACTTTATTTTTAAAACACGATACCGAATCCTATCTCTGGGAGACCTCCGTGCAGCGTGGAGGAAGCCTTGAGCCCAGGGAGGTGGGTGGGGTTTGCTCTTTTAGGGAACCACACCTGGACGTTTGGCAGAGGTGACATAAAAGGGCGGGAGAGCCCGCCAGAGGGGCCTGGTGCCTGCAGGAAGGGCCTGGGGACGCCCCTCCAGGACGGCAGGCCGGAGAGCCCCAGAGAGGCAGCGCCCCGGGCTGGCCTGGCGCCCTGCGCAGGACTCAGGCGGGTGCGACGTGATCCCAGGAGAGACCTTGGCAGGTGCCAAGGCTCAGGGTGAAGGTCACACACAGGTGAGGCCTGGGAACAGTAGCCCATCTGGCATGGCTGAGAGGGAGCGTCCGGGGGAGTCGGGGTGGAGGTGGGGCAGGACACCTGGCTGCAGCGAGTCCTTTGGGCAGGGGAGGCCCAGGGAGGCTCTTAGCGCGGACAGAGTGTCTAGGGACCGTGTTTCACCCTCAGCATCCGACACAGGGCCTGGCCCGTGACCACAAGGATAAAAATCTCCCCTGGCTGTCAAGAGAAGGAAAAAACAACCTCAAGAAAAGCCAAATGGCCCGCTTGGCGCAGAGCGCGGCATGTGGGATGCACACAGTGAACGCCAGGTGAGTGGCTCAGTGAGCAGGTAAACCAAAGGCACCAGGTAAACCAAAGGTACCTGCTCCCACCCATGATGGAAGCAGCGGTTCCCCGCAGGGGACATGCAGGGCACAGGGGCAGTCCAGGGCAGTTCAAGTCCAGTCCTTGATTCTGGGCTGCACTCTGCAGGTCCTGCTGTCAGCGGATCAGTGTTGTGGCCGACACCCTCCTCCCCCTGAGTCCTCACCATCCACGTCTTTCCATGTCTGGAGAGTGGGCTCCGTGGCAGAACCGCTGTCTGCTCCTCTTTTGTCATGGTTCGTTTTGACGCATGCAAGTGTTTAAATTTTAAGTCTCCGATCGTTTACGTTTTGTGATCTAAGAGCATGACAAAAATCTTCCTTCAACCTAACGTTGTCTGCAAACCAAAACCAGCAGCACACATGCAAAATCTGCCCTGCCCGACTGCCGCAGCTCCGGACGCCTTGCAGGGACCGCAGCACTGCTCATGGCACTGGTTCCCTGTCATCGTCAGAGTTCTTGGCCGTCCCCTGTGGCCAGGCCATGACTCGGTCTCCCCCTGCTTTCTTGGTGTGATGTCCTGTCCTGAGGGAAGGTTCTGTCTGTCCCTGGCCGTGTGGCAGCAGTCGGAGGCCCTGTGCCTTCCTGGACCAGCCCTCCCTGTGACTGCACTAACGTCACCAGCTCTGGGGGGCGGGGGACGAGGGGCCCCTCCTGTGTCCTGCCTGCATCCCAGCACCTGGCGAAACTGCAAGCCAGAGGCTCCCTAAAGAGACACCACCAGGCTGAAGTTCTGGGCATGCGCTTTCTCTTCCCGTTTTCTCTCTGCCCACCCTACCCTCTCCCCCTTCTTCCACCCCAAAGGAGGAGAGATGTCAAGAAGAGAAGTCCCCAGAGCACATGGGGGAGGAAGACAGAACATGGATTCCAGTAACATGTTCTCCAAAGCCAAACGATACTGACATAAGACAAGTTACGTGTCCTGATCCCAGCATGACCGGATGACAGAGCGCTTTCCACGTGAACCTGCAGGAGCCACAGGCGTCCCGCCCGCCCCAACAATAAGCCCACCTGGAGAGAATCCTGAGTCAGCAGCTCACCAGGGCGCAGAGCAGCTGCACGGCCCGGGGCGGGCCCCACCCGCCCACCTCATGACTGTGAGTCACCCAGCCAGATCTGCAGCTGGGTCCACGCCGCCTGCTCTTGTCTCAGAGCTCTGCCGGCAGGAAGGGCTTGGTGGGTCAGAACACACCTGGGAAATTCCAACGCGCTACGTGAGCACCATGCAGGGCTTTAATGTAGGTACTGACAGCACGAAAACAACAACATCAATTTGTTTATTTACAAAATATAAACATTCCAAGGACAGGGTGCAGGCGGTAAGTCTGGAAGGCACAATCATGTAATTGAAACACAGTGATGGAACGTCTCAGGTTTGCACAGCTGTGAAAGCTATTACCCTGCCTGAGAAACCTTCGGTCTCAGCATCACCTGGTGACATACATACCTGTGGATCAGGCACAAAGGTGTGGGCTGAGTGGGGTCACCAGGTGTCCGTAGAGGGCACCGCTGTGGGTCGAACTGTGCCCCCACTAGGAGACATGCTGGAGTCCTGCCCCCCTGCCCCCCAAAGCCTCAGAATGTGACTTTATCTGGAGATAGGGTCTTCCCTGTTTCCAAACAGGGAGTCCAGTTAGAGGTAATCGAGTTAAGATGAGGTCATTAGGGTGGGTCCTGAGCGAATACGATTGATGTACTTACAGAAAGGGGAAATTCAGACACAGGCATGGACACCAGGTCAGAGCTGAGTTCTGCTGGGATGGCCACCGAGCCGCAGAGGCAGGGACAGACCCTCCCCCGGAGCCCTCAGGCACGGCCCACAGCCCATACCTCCTCTGCTTCTGTTGCCTAAAGCACCCAGTCTGCGGCACCAAGTGCCGGCAGCTTTAGCAAAGAATTCATAGCACAGGCTCCAAAGTGAGAGGGGCCTGTCGTGGACTGGACGCAGCTCTGGCTGTGAAGGCACGAACACCCAAGTCTGCACTCCAGTTCTGACGTTTAGTGACAGTGTGACCACATGACCGCTCCAACCTTATTTCTTGTTTTTAAAAATTGTATTTTATATATATACACACATATATGCACATTATAGGTACAGATGTGGATATAGTTCTAGATACAGATGTAGATATAGCTACAAATACAGGCGTAGGTGTAAATACAGATGTAGGTATGGAGAGAGGCGATATGGACACAGGTGTAGACATGTGCAGAGGTAGATGGGGATGAAGGTGTAGACATGGAGGTAGGTATAGACAGGGATGTAAGTATAGATACAGATGAAGGTGTAGACACAGGCGATGTACATGTAGACGTGCATGTAGACGTAGGCATGCACGTAGGTGTAGTTGCGATATAAATACACACATGATATGGACACACATATGCGATTGCTGCACCCGCCTGGGATAGAAAAAGCACAGGTAAATATTCTTCCTCTTTTTCCTCCCAGACCGTGAGCCAGATGTTGGTGCCCGGCGGGAAGTGCTCCACCCCTCAGATTTTCTATGTACAGAAGTCACTGTTTAATGTTTAAATTCTCCCATACTTGCCTTTTGGGCTGAGCTCCAGTCGGCTAGCCTGCAGCGTGTGGCTCTTTGCCGTGGATTGGTGCTCTCTCTCTGTGTCCCCATGGCACGGGTGAGCCCTACCGGCTGCACCCCAGGCGCAGCCCAGCCTGCAGGCGCCACAAGTCGTCCGCAGGTTTTCTGCATAATACCTGGGATGATTTAATGTCTCTGACCCAGGTCGTCACTAAGAGGCTGAATAAAATGCTGGGATGAGGGGTTGGCGGGGGCAGCCCTGGCGGTTCCCCGGCTTCACGCCCTGACCGACCTGCATGTCACTTGTGCTCAAGCTTCAGCGTTGGCACCAGCAGGAAGACAGGCAGCTGGGCAGACCTTTCCCGTTCTTCCTTCCAATTATGCACTTCAGCTAAGAACTTAATTACTTCAGCATTAACCTTTCCATCTGCCCTTTCAACATGAAACAATGACCTGACATCCAATCTCCCTAGCAACAAAAGGCCTCACTAAAAATGCAAACGCTCGCTCTGCAGGGCGCCTAGAGGTGGCAGACAGGGCTCATGCCACTTCACTCTCAAGTGCATCAACCTGAGTTCCCAGAGTCAGAGACAGCAGGGCAACATGGAAACCTGTTCATGCACCACTGTGATTGTGGACCGTGGGATGCCCAGGGGCATCCGGGAAATCATCTCTTTACCCACTGGCTTGGGTAAAGGGTATTCAGGAAGACAACCCAGCCATGCGCATGGCCTGAACCCCAAACTCAGCCACAGGAGCAGCCATCGGCCCCTTTTTAAAGAAAGGAAAACTGAGCCACAGAAATCTAAGTGGCATGTCCAGGATCCCACAGACGCGGCACATGCAGGTGGAGTGGGCGACGTCCCAGCGTCTCACCCACGGAGCGTGCGCACCACCTGCTCGTCTGGCACCTGGAAACGCCTGCGCAAGGGCAGGGCTGCCAGCCCGGCTCGGCGAGGACGCGGCCGCTCGCTCTGCGTCTGACCCAGCCTTGCGCAAGGTGTAATGAGGGCAGCCCGTCACGTGGGTGCCGGCTTCCTAAGGAGTGGTGTCCCGTGACACCCTCTTTTCACACTGATGACTCCAACTCCTCTGCAGTGAGCCCTGCGCCTGCCAAGTCGTCCCCAAACGAGCTCCGACCGGCTGTCCGCCGAGGGCGCCCAGGAGCGGATGTGAGACACTCTGGCTGACTGTGGCGGGAGACAGGACGGGTCTTGTCCAGGCCTCTGCGGCCGAGTGGATCGTCATTTTAAAGGAGAAGAAGATGCGAATTGAGATTTTGTTCCCCGGCTGCTGTCAGTGGTTTCTGCTCAGCTGACCCCAAGTTTCACATCCCTGTGTTCCAGTCCGAGCTCAGCGCAGCTGCCCGGCAGGAAGACTGGGAAAGAAAACTCTCAGGTAGGCCGGGCGCGGTGGCTCATGCCTGTCATCCTAGCACTCCGGGAGGCCAAGGAGGGAGGATCGCTCAAGGTCAGGAGTTCGAAAGCAGCCTGAGCAAGAGTGAGACTCCGTCTCTACTAAAAATAGAAAGAAATTAATGGGACAACTAAAAATATATAGGAAAAATTAGCCAGGCATGGTGGCGCATGCCTGTAGTCCCAGCTACTCGGGAGGCTGAGGCAGGAGGATGGCTTGAGCCCAGGAGTGTGAGGTTGCTATGAGCTAGGCTGATGCCAGGGCACTAGCCCGGACAATAGAGTGAGACTCTGTCTCAAAAAAAAGAAAAAACAAAGCAAAACCCAAAACTCTCAGGTAAGTCTTCCTTGTTTGGAGATTAAGAAACATACCAATTCAGTGTGTTTCTTCGGGATTTGCCTATTTTGTGACATTCTGCCTGACATTTTAAAACCACTAAGTTTCACCAGATTTCTTTTATATGCTTGTATTTTTTATTTATGTCACATTATGATTTGGGGCGGGGAGGGAAGGTTAGTTTTGAGAGTCTGTAAATTCGTTCCTAAAATAGCCCCTGGGGCAAAAAACTAATCCTAGCAATGGTATCTCTCAGTGGATGTGAGCTAAGCCTTTCCTGAAGTCTCACCAGAGTCCTTTAGGGCATTGATACCAGGTGAGTGCCATTTGATATCCTTCCAAGAGCTGTGACTGGCAGTGGAAAGTGCCTGTTCCTCTCTGTGCAGTTTTAGTTTTTCATGGGAGGCATTTCCTGGACGGGGTTTCTCAGCCTCAGCACCACTGACGTGGGGTCGTTGGGGGCTGGCCTTGCCTGAGGTTTAGCAGCACCCCTGGCCTCCCCCACCCCAGTGATGACAACCAAAAAAGGCCCCCAGACGTTGCCAAACGTCCCCAAGGGAAGGGATGGCCCCACAAGAACACTTGTAGCCCTGGATCCACATGACCTCCTGGGGCAGCTGAAAGCTCTGGCTATGGTGATGCCTCTGGCCAACCACGACTTGAGGATTCTTTGTGCAACAGGTAATTACGGCCATTAGCTTCAAGGTCATCATTTTGCACCGGGAGAGCCCTGCCCACAGTGCTTAGTGCCGGAAGAGACCCAAGACCAATCTCCTCCATTCGCAAACATGGCTCAGGGAGGTTAAGCAACCGCTCCAGGGTCACACAGCCAGCAGACATGATGCCCTGGCAGGAAAGGGGTGTCAGGACCCCCATTCAGAGCCCCTTAGTGCTGTATTCTGGGTGTCTTCAGCCCAAGCCATAGGCGCCATGCTGTGTGGCTCAAAATTGTTCAGGTTTTCAGAAAGATGTGCTTTTTAGGAAAAGAGATGGACACAGCGAATGCTTGAGCAAGCAGGAGTGATTGGAAGAGGACACAGTTTTCTAGGACAAATTGCTTTTCTTTCTAAGAAGTTTTAAGTCTGCCACACATGTTAAAGAAAAAATTATCGGTGACACTTGCTAAAAAACAGTAAGGCAGACTATCTAGATAGACGTAGGGACCCCCGCAATGGGCGTGAGTGGGGGAGCAAGACTGGGCTCCTCTCCAAACACGGTGCAGATGAGTGGGGATTTATACTCTGGGAGCAGGTGAGGGTCCCTGGATGGAAAATTGGGAGGCGGAGACATCCTGGTGGGGGAGTCTTGCTAACCAACCCGACAGGACTGACAGGACGCTGTGGGCAGGCAGGGTGATGAGATGCTGAGGGTGGGGGTGAAGAATTTGATCAGATATCGAGGGTAGGGGATTCTTGCTAAACAGACCCAGCAGGGCTCTTGCTGAAACTGGACCAAAGGGGCCCAGGCCCAAGGTCAGGGCGGGGGAGGAGGGCCGGGGAGAGCCATCGCCTCCCGAATTGTGTAAGTCCACGGAATCACATGCCTGTTGCTGACCCTTTGTCAGCAGATCATGAACTTGGGTTTCAGTGTTTTAAAACGTCCTCTGGAAACACAGAGATGCACGGCTCCTGCCCGAAGAGCTACTGCCGCTCTCTGGTGAAAGACTGTGGACATTGTCTTCTCCCTCTTGCTCTGTTACACATCCCTCCGAGAACCCGGACATTCTGCTTAGCTCAGGAGACAGAAATGGGAAGAAGAGAAGAAATCTTACCACCCTCTGCCAATGTCTTTTTAAAAATCTGTCTTTTTCTTAAGGAAACAAGCAAACATTGTGATGAGCATATATATCGCTTATATTATCAGAAAAAGGAGAGAATGTTCAAACCCTCCTTCACCAGCTCTCTTAAACCGTCATTCCAGTTTTCTCCAGATATCTCGTGGCACAGAATTTGAAAACTCAGCTTTGTCATTTAGCAGTTGTAAGCAACCCACCTAGCCTTAACTTCACTGAGCCCTGGTTTGCTGTCTAGAAATGTGGGTGATGGTGCTTGTCTCAGGCACCCGTGATGTCTGAATGATCCAACTTACAGAAGGCACTTAGCCTGGTGCCTGGCTCATGTCAGGGCTAGGCGCCTGTTTGTTACTGTTGTGGTCCCTTTGTGGAAGGAGGAAGTGACACACCTGTGATCAGAGTGCACGGGTGGGAGGGGAGGGCAGGTGGTAAACATGGGGACTCAGCTGTGATGGCAGCGAGTACAGGAATCAGCCTGTGTTTCCTTCCAAGTCTTACAAATCCCACGTGGACATTTATCATGTTATACATGTAATTGCTGTTTTTTAAAAAAGCAAAACTACTGTTTTTTATCACTATGCTTTAAAGATGGCAGTGAATAGACAAAAATCCCAGAATACTTAAATTCAAGCTGAGGAACTTACCGCAGCCATGACTGAGCAAGTTGTTACTATTAATACATCCTTCCAGGCCTCAGTTCCTTATTTGTGGGACAGGCCTAACCATGTCACCCTGCACCCCAGGAGCCCCGAGGCTGCCGGGCGTGTCTGGGCTGCGGTGAGCGCTCTGCACCTGTTTGTATGCTTTCTACACAGCCCTAAGCACTCGGGGTTTCAACAAACCTGCCTGAGACATCAGAAAAACAAGTAACCTTGTGTGTGAATGTATGCTTTCTCCCAAATTGTGCTGAAGAGATGTAATTTCATGACACTTTTTTTCCAAAGGGCATTCCTAATTTAAATGTCTTATTTAATCCCTAAACGAGTTCTGAGGGAGGAGATAAGGTAGTCATGGTCTCTTCACTACTTTCCAGAAAAGAAAAAAAGCAAAGCGTGTGTCAGTCACAAGGTCTCTCCTATTTAATTCAGCTGACACTTCTGGGCCCCAGGATGTCAGGGGGCTTAGTGCAGGGTGGGCGGTGCTTCACTCAGCCCAGGTGCTCTGCACTTATCTCGCCCAGCTTGTTTTGTCAACAGACATCACGGACAGCACTTTGCTGCTTCTGGAGAGGGAGCCACACCAGGTCCTAACACCAGGCAGTTTACCTTGTAGTCAAAAGACACATACATAGCCAATAGCGAAAGTAACCAAAACACGTAAACTTCATTAAAAATAAACAAACACTAATCCGAACACACAAAACTCAATGTCCGATGGTGGTGAGTGCAGTGCAGAATTGGAAAGGCCTTGGGGTGTCCTCTAGGCCACCATGCTGCGCCCACCTGCTCAGATGTGGCATCGCCCCGCCCCGCGCGCCCCGCAGGGCAGACCGAGGGGGCGGGGCCGGAAGGCGCGGCGGGGGCGGGGCCGGAAGGCGCGGCGGGGGCGGGGCCGGAAGGCGCGGCGGGGGCGGGGCCGGGCTGCACCAGCGCGCTCACCCGATCGCCCCGGGCTGGTCCACACCTGAGGCCCAGGTCTGGAGGTCGCGTCACCGCCCACCGGAAGCGGGGACACCGCCCCGCGCCCTGGGTGTGTCCATGGGGACGTGCAGGGCCCAGGAAGGTTTCATGCGGTCTCCGCGGAGGCCGCGGGCGCGGGGCGGGCCTGCGGGTCGTCGGCCGGCGAGCGCCGGATCCTCTCGGGAGGATCCACTCGGATCCTCGTCAGGGTACAGCCCGGGAACTGCGGCCAGCCTGGGACACGCAGGGACACGGAGTGCGTGTGGCGTGGACACGCGGCAGAAAATGCGGGCAGCGCTCCCCACAACCGCTGTGATACAGCCCGGCCCCCTCGCCCCGCCGTGGTGACGTCACGGCGCGGCTACGTGGCCGCGCCCCCGAGGCGTGCGCGTGCGCGGCGCGTTTGCGGCGGCGCGTCGTGGGCGCGCGGCAGTGCCGTCAGAGAGCGCCCGGCTGACGCGGCCAGCCCAGGTGAGCGCGGCGGGGGCGGGGCTGAGCGGCGCTGGCTCCGGGCTCTAGGGGTTCGGGGTTTCGGGGTCCTGGGCGCAGCCTCGCGGCGGGGCCGCGTCTGAGCCCGGGTCGCGCCGAGCGCGCTGTGCTCCGGGTCGCCGGGTGCGCAGCGGAGAGGGACACTCCTGACGCAGACGCTGACTGGAGCGCTGCAGATGCGGACGGGGCAGCGCCAGCCCCAGGTGGCGCCACCAGATCGCCTCGCCCCGCATACCTGCCGCTCAGGTGAGGTCTGCCCACCTGTGCACTGCGGGGCGTGGACAGGGCTCCCTCAGGGCCACAGAGGTGTCACCGAGCTCCCGCCACGGCCCGGCCTGGCCGCAGGAAGAGGTGACACATTGAATGTGGCCGTCGCCAGTGACGGGGTCAGCGGGGATGGACCTGGCCCAGGGCGGCGGGGAGGGGGAGGGGCGCTGGGTCAGGTCACGGGGTGTGAGCTGAGTGGTCCTGGGTTGTCACCAGCTGCTCCAGGTCAGGGTGCGGTGTGGATGGCTGGAGAGGAGCCTGGGGCTCCTGAGCCTTTGTAAATTCTGCTCTTCCTGACTTTTGTCTGGAAAACTGGGGAGCAGTGGCTGTTTGTAACTCCTGTTTGAATTTACCTTCTGTGTGAAATCCGTAACTGTACTTTCTGACTATCTTCTTCCCATATTTTTGAGGGTTCTTTTTTTTTTTTTTTTTTTTTGCACTTAAAACTTTTCACAAAGGTTGTGAGAGGAAAAGGCAATGAGGAAGGAAATATCAGGGTCTGAGGGAATGTGAGAGGGCCTCGCTCCTCTCTGAGCCTTGCCGGTTCTGTGCTTTCCCTGGAGAAGGGACTCAGGTAGACTGGCTGTCGCCTTCTAGGCTGTCCTGTTGTGGTAGTTCTTCCTGAGCAGCCAGTTTCCCTGTAAAGAGCTGAAATAACAGGTTCTCCAGGTGGCCTCAGAGATGTTCGAGACAGAATATGGTAGTGAGAGACCGGAAAAAAGGACTTTGGATACTTTTTTGTGATGGGACAGCCATAGGACAGGGTGTCTGCAGCCAGTAGAACCATGTTGTAGAAGAAGATTAACAGGCGAACATAGTGATATGTTGCTGAAAGGAAAGACACAGGCCACAGTGCAGCTTGTATACTTCTATCCCTTTTTATGAAAAAAAGAGGAGTTTACATCTAGAAAAACAACTAGCTCAGCAGTCACCAAGACATAGTGATAATGCTAGGGCTGGGTGGGAGGATTGCCAGGTTTTATTTTTATATTTTTATACTGTGTATGTTTTCTGAATTTTGTTTTTTGAGCATGTATTTCTTTTGATTTTGGAAAAATATTTTTACAAACTGTCAAGCTATAATTCTCAAAATGTTAGAAGTGTGATTCTCATGCAAACTGCCTGTGTCAGGTGATATTCTACTGATAATGGAGGATCCAGCAGGATGACAGTGCCAGTTCAGAAGAGAGTGCACAAAACGAGGGTTTTTGTAGCCAGAGAATAAGAAGCTGAGATAAGATGCGAGGTTAGGCACAAAATTGGCAAATATCCAACCTTGCAATGAATCCGCAGCCTTTGAGGTTATCTTTTCTTCTAGATGGAAAGGAGGATTAAATTTGCATATTGTGAAACATCTAGGCCCCAATTAGTGGTAAATAGTGAGTTTAATTATTTCTCCTAAAAAGTTAAGTGATTCTGAGAGGGCTTATAAAGCAGTGATCTAGTATAGCAAAAAATTTAAACAGCAACCATTTTTTCCCTTTTGACTTTATTTCAAAGATTTGGATAAATTATTTTAACCAGACACAAAATTGCCGGCATCTGTAGTAGTTTAGTGCAAGTGAACAGAAAGTGCTTGTGCACGCGTGACAGTACTGGCAGCCACTGAGCTCTAGTTCCTGCCCACACTGCAGCCGTGGAGCTAACACTTTCCTTAATATGTTTGCATTCAGATTTCTTTGAAATGCACAGTCCATTGCCATGGAACAGCTTAAACCACAAAATCTTAGAAAGAATAAGATGAAGTTTATAGATATATTTTTCCCAAAGAAAGTGAAGATTTGCAGAGTCAGGTTGGTGCTGAGATCGTGGCCTTTGAGGGAATCACTTCTTTTCTGGCTCCGGTTCCTCAACTGCTGAGACTAAGGGGCTCCAGGGGAAGAGCTTTGAAGCCTTCCAGATGGAAAAGACATCCCCAGTTTTACCCATGGAGGGAAGAGTGACTTCCAGCTGTGCATCAGATGCAAGGCATCAGGCACCGTGGAGGAGTCCTTAGGTCTGGGCGTGGCGGTGAGGCGGGCACACAGCAGTAGAACAGGGCTGACCCCAGCATCTAAGGTGAGAGGGATGTGGTCGGGTCAGGGAGCAGAAATAGAAGCAAAAGGAGAACTGGAGCTCTTCCCACCTCATCTGCACTGCCTGCTAGAATGAGGCCTCGCTGCACTCCCACACTGCCTGCCTAGTGACTCAGGGTGAGCTGCAGCTGTTCCCAGTGTGACAGTGTGGTGCCACAGAGGGGACAGCAGGCCTCTGCAGACCCCAGGGGAGGCTGGCTGGCTGCCCAGGGTGGATCCAGGCACCCTGCGACCCAGGGCCTGGCCCTCTGCCCCTGTGGCTCAGACAGTTGAGGAATGTGTCTCATTCGTGCATCGTTGATGCTGACCAAGCTCAGAGACCCAAGTGACAGGTTAGACCAGAACTCGCTGGCTTGCCTGCAAGCTCCCTGTGCTCAGCTGTACGGGAACACGCACGATCAGTGGTTTATAGCAAAGAATCAGAATGGGGATTGGTTGTAGAATTGTGAGGGGTAAGAGGTATTCTGGTTTTTATAATCCGTTGCTTCGGTATCTCTGATTGGCACCTGCTCTGTGACTGCCAGGAGGACTTGCCCAATCTTGGCTCTGGCTGACCTGCTCATGTTTCAGAGACAGACTTTAACCCCTATGCTGTTCTTCTTTAGATACAATAATATCTTCAGAAGGGTACCTGGAAGATGCAAAGACCTGGAAGCAGTTCTCTCATAGAGATAAAATAAACTAGTTGAATGTGCCTGGCTGGTGGCAGGGGCCTCCTATCCTGCCGGTCTGTGTGTGCGCTTCTTATTCCCATAGCCAGACACTGGGGCCCGGCGTGGTTTAGAAAGAAACTTGTGTTCTGAGCTTCCCCATAGTAAACTCAAGTTCAGAACCCAGTAAACCAACTTTGGTCCTCAAGTCCTGCAGCCCCTCCCACCCTGCCCAAACCAAAGACTTCCTGAAGGTCCAGGTTGGCTCACCACTTCCACTCGGGGATTTGAGTCATCACTTTGGGCAGAACTTTCCGAGTCAGGGGACATCCCCCATTTGAAGGCAAGGGTCCCATAGCAGTTGGCTGTCTTGGCCAAGAGAACACTGAGGCTGCCATGGCAGAGCGGAGCCTGGGTGTGGATGACCAGGGTCCTCTCCCTCAGCAAGTCCCGTGTGGGGTGACCCCTGGAGACCAGGGGATGCGGGAGGCACTGGCCGGGGATCTGAAGGCTGGTCTCTGATGCTGCTTTGTGCGTAACTGACTCCGCAGTCCCCAGTGTGTGCACTGATTTCCTGCCAGGTAACAGGAAAGGGCAGAACAGGGAACTGCACAGGTTCCTTCTAGTTTTGAGAACGTGAGACTCTGGGTTTTGCAGTTTCATAGACAAAGCAAGTTTACACTCAGGTAAACTGAACCACTTGGGCATAATTTAGAATCTGTTCATATATTCAACAAGTATTTCTTGAGCCCCTGCCATAAGCCAGGTGTTGGCGTCAGTGCTGCAGGTGCGGTGATGGGCAGGCAGGTGTGGCCCCATGTCCTCGGAGAGCGAGTTTCACAGGGAAGTGAGGACCCAGGAAGCCAAGCGAGTGCGTGTCAGGTGCTGTGCTGGGAACACAGGGCGCAACAGGAGCTTGCAGCCAAGGCGCTTAACCGGGTTGTGAGTCTCCAGGGGCTGGGAGGGCGTCTGGAGCCGACAGCGGTCAATAGAGACCCGCAGGGTGAGACAGAGTAACTGGGGCCGGAGGGGGAGACTCTTCTAGGTAGAAGCCCACACGTGCAGAGCCCGGAGATGAGGGAGAGCGTGGTGTGGTCAAAGAACTGGAAGGTGGTAGCACGCAGTGAGATGCAGGGGCCTGAGAGCTGAACTCGAGCAGGTGGACGCGACATGTTTTGAAGATGCCTGTAGGTCATGGTCAGGCCTCAGGAAGCCTCTCCAGGGTCTGAACCAAGTAGTAACCTGAAGAAGAGGAGCACAGGTCTTAGGATATGCTTGGAGTGCTAACCTGCACAAAACTAATGAGATGACAGTCTTCTGATGTGCAGCAGGAAGCGTCCTAGGTATGCTGGAGGTAAAACATGAAGCCTGTTTTGTGTGACCTGTAGGCTTTGTTAGACCTCAGTTAGAACAGGGAATGGGTTGATTGGGCAGAGCAGAAACATAAAAAGTACAATGAAAGGGTGAGCTGCTGTTTTCACATTGTTGCAGAGAAAAGTTATACATTTATTCTAATCGAACTTAGTGTTTGAACAGGTAAATAAATCCATCGTGGTTCACAATATGTTCTCAGCCACTGTTCCTAGGAGAAAATGAGTTTTTGAAACAAGGTACTAATAAACTCCTTAGATTAAGTGACCATTATGTACTTATCAATTTATGGGATATTTTTCACGGTTAGAGTGAGAACTGCTGCCTTGAATGAATTTGAGGGCTAGAGAAGGCCATTCAGGTTCTCTGGTCCAGGTTGGCTTCCCGTGGCAGGTGCTTCTCAGACTGTGAGGGCTCATGGCTGCGTGGGCAGGAGGGGCTCAGTGGGCAGAACGAGCCAGAGGCGGAGCTGCTCTGGGGTCTGTCCTGCTGTCTGAGATGGGCCCATGACACATGCGTGGGAGTGTCTGCAGACAGCAGCCAGGGCTCTCCTTTCCGATGGGAGGCTGAGGACAGTTCAGACCATTGCAAGCTGACGGACGAGGCCTCGGGACGTATTTTTCCCCCGCTGTTCATAAGGACATGGTATGAGGACATCTGAACAAGGAGTGGTGATAGGCTGGCATTAAAACACACATGTGAGTGCCTGTGCCTGACGTTTCTCTGTGAGGAGGCAACCTCAGAGGCCAGCAGCCACATGACCAGTAAGTTGCCACGTGGGGATGTGAACCCAGGCATGCCACGTGTCCACGCTACCGCCTTCCGCCTCCTGCTGCCCCATCCCTTCCCCTGCACCCCAGTGGCTGTCGTGCGTGTTTGTGTGTCTCTATAACTGCATTGAGAATGAGCTACAGAACTGAAAGAAGCATTTTCTATGATGCTTTTGCCCCACTGGGTTAGCGACATGTCCTGGCTTCTGCTCAGCACGCCATGAATTATCTCTTCTCCCTTCAGATTGGAGACCGACCGATACATGACGATACCTGCGGCAGCTGCGCCAACGCCGTTTTCTTGGCCGAGACACAGGGTGGGGCCCAGAAGCCCCGAATTGGCCCTCGGCCTCCTCACGACCCGGGACGATGACCACTGCGAGCGCCGGGGCCGCCTCGGAGGGCGTCTTTGACCTGGACTACGCCTCCTGGAGCATCCGCGGGACGCTGGCCATCGCCGGCTTCGCCTTCTACCTGGGCGTCTTTGTGGTCTGCCACCAGCTGTCATCCTCCCTGAACGCCACCTACCGCGCTCTGGCGGCCAGAGAGAAGGTGTTCTGGGACCTGGCGGCCACACGTGCGGTCTTTGGCGTGCAGAGCACCGCCGCGGGCCTGTGGGCCCTGCTGGGGGACCCTGTGCTCCAGGCAGACAAGGCGCACGGCCAGCAGAACTGGTGCTGGTTCCACGTCACCACAGCCACTGGGTTCTTCTTCTTTGAGAATGCCGCGGTCCACCTGTCCAACTTGTCCTTCCGGACGTTCGACGTGTTCCTGGCCGTGCACCATCTCTTCGCCTTCCTGGGCTTTTTTGGCTGCCTGGTCAACCTCAGGGCTGGCCACTACCTGGCCATGGCCACGCTGCTGCTGGAGATGAGCACGCCCTTCACCTGCATGTCCTGGATGCTCCTGAAGGTGAGCGTTTCCCGTGTGGCTCCGAGAGGGAGGTGCTGAGCACGCAGCAATGAACACGGCTTGGTGGACGCCATTTCCTTAATTTCGAAGTGTTTAGGCTTTCTACTCCTTAAGAAAAGAAAGCTCGGTGGATCTTATGACTCAGTGGGAGTGTCTGTAAACCTCAGAAAACATGACTTTTTTCCCTCTTTCAATACTTTAAAATTAAAGTTGAAGTAAGGTGTGTGTGTGTACACACATATTTTTTTTTTCCCTTTTTATTTTTGAATAAGATTTTTACTGGTGATCAGAAGTGTTGAGACCTGGCATAGTTATCTGTTTAGCACATGGTTCCTTCTTGTTTTGGGGAGTATTTTCTGAAATGCATGATCTGTCTTCCATCTGTGACCTTGCTGGCCATTTTGATGTCAAAGTGTTCCTTGTGTTACTCTCTCTTTTAGGACC